>VYZT01018703.1:154094-326147 GCA_013400735.1 Pomatostomus ruficeps | reverse complement strand
AGGGTCCCGTGCTCCCGCAACCCCCTGAGCTGTGTTTTGCCCATCTTGCCAGGAACCCCTTCTCCCAGATATTATTTTTCAGACTCCAGGGATATGCAGTCCTCCTAGTAGCACTGCTGGACCTGGCAAACACATCCAGCCTTTTGGAACATAAAAGTCCTTGACTGGCCTGACAGTAGGTGAGGTTTTCCCAAGCACAGCTGCAGCAACGCAAAAGCTCTCTGTGAACAAACAGCACACACCATCTTCCTGCGAATGCATCAGCAAAAGGTGCCTTAATGATGTGTAAATACTCATAGGCTTGGAGCCCAAGAGGAGGGATGAGTGAGTCGTATCTCTGCCATAGATGCCGACATAATGAAAAATCTCAGGTTTCTTGGGGACACACAGAAGATCCCAGTGGTCTTGGCATTACGAGGAGGCCCATCAAACAGCATTAGCAGACTAATTAAATGTGCAGCTTAAACTTAATTTTCCTGGTAGCATTAAGATGGATTAAACATTATTCATTTGGTGATGTCCTTGGTTCTCAGTATTTTTCGCTCCTCTTCCCACGTTGTCACTTTGTTTCAATCAGTAATATTACTGGGTTTAGTTTAAGAAATGCACCTGAGCAGGATTTGAAAATAGGATTTTCTGAGCAAATCTTCATAACTTACAGCACCTGGGTTCCTATTTTGCATGAGGAAAATACTTCTTCTTTAATGAAATAGGTTAATTATGTAAAGTGTGAACATAGTGGCTAAGTGGAAAAAAAATTGCTAATCTGTAAATGAGGAGGAGGATCAGTTCTATAAATTATACTTCCTGTATTTCTCTGTTTCTTTTCCTGCCATGTACACTTGGTGAGACTGTGTATCGGCACCAGTATGAAACTGTAGGATGCCAAGTATTTAGATTATTTAGATTAGATATAAGGGAGAAATTCTTCACTAGGTGGATGGTGAGACACTGACATAGGTTTCCCAGAGAAGCTGTAAATCCCTGGGAGCATTCGAGGCAAGACTGGACAGGGCTTAGAGCAACCTGGTCTAGTGGAAAGTGTCCCTGTCCATGAGAGGGAAGGGGTAGAATAAGATGATCTTTAATGTCCCTTCCAAGTAAAACTATTCAATGCTTCTATCATAACTATGCTGATTTGTGTTTTGCTTTGTTTTCTGACACATCTTGCTCTACAGGCAAATCCAGGTCCTGCAAATCGATGCCCAGCTGCTGACTGCACATGTGGTGAGAGTTTGACAGACGTGTCTGTTAATTGATTATATGGGATCTGTTCTTTTGGACTTGAATTCTAGCATTCTGTCCCAAGGATTTGGTGGTGTCTTCAGTCTAGCATGAGGTGAAACTCTAGACATCATATTAAAACTTGTATGTTCAGTGACAGAAGGAGTTCAGACTTTGACTTCTGGGCATCTACATGCTGACATGATCTTTAATCACGTTATTATGTACTGCCTTTCCACCTGAGTCTCTAGGTAGATTAGCAACTATAAAATCTTTGAAAGAGAACAAATTATAGCGTGACCTGAAAAAGATGGTAGTGATTATTTCCGTTTTGTGAGATGAATGCTCTGATACAGGGTAGGGTACTGGGGCACCTCCAAGCTAAAGTAATAGGCTACATTTTAATTCCTTTTATGTGTCCTTGAGATCTGCCTTTAGTCTTTACTGCACCAGGAATCCCCAAACGTGTCATTCTCTGACCTATTGAATAGAGCCAGCAAAATCTTCTGGAACGTGATGAGTCCCAGGACACAGGGGAGGAATTTTTCCTTTTCTTCCGAATGGACACTTATATATTTTATTTTCCATATCCAGCTGAGCTTGTTGGATCTGAAAGATTGCTCTTCTGCTTCTACAATGTCTTCATTTCTGTAATCACACACTAATAATACAGAGGGAGTTGGTCAGGAGAAGCGTCTAACAATTTCTGTGATTGCTGCTTTTGCCTTATTTGCATTGAATTATTATTTCTTAGTGGAAACTTTCAGATGTGCTTTGTAGCTGTAGAAGAAGGGACAGATCCATCTTGAAGAAACACATAGCCTGGAAAAACACATAGCAGGAAAAAAGGAGAAAACAGAAGTATTTATCTATCTAAATCAACAAAATTCAAAAAAATCATCAGAACAAGAGGAGGTTTTTAACCATGCTTCAGCATGGAATAGATGCAGGCTCACAGCTGGGGTCACACGAGGAGGATGGAGTGAATTAGAAAGGGTTGAAAATTCTTCTCTATAGGTTTGGTTACAGCAGCCTCTCTGCAGCCACCTATCCAGCACAGTCATTCAGTGCTTTGTGATTTGAGGGACCACGAACAGGGAGAAGACGAATGCCTGCAAAGAGGTGGTGATTGATGTGGGTGTGTGGCTGGACTCGCACGAGTCATGTGAAGCTCTTGGACTGTTCCTGCCTTTGAAACCTTGCTCCTGTAATGACAGTGTGAAAAATGAAAACTTTCCTAGTGCCCATGCCTTTCAGTGCTCACAAATGCTATTCACAAGCCTGAAAGTAGTAAGGTAATATGTCTGATTTCAAAGAGATGGACAACTTAATTGGTATATAAATTTAGAGCTAATAATGCATATTTTTTTCCGTAATATATTCTGTATGCTTTGCGTGTTAGCTGCGTAATTTGTTTCTGCCTTCTACCTTAGGAAGCAGTGGGATGGTGCTATTTATCTTATTTCTTGTGGGAGACTTTTGTAAAACGTTTGCTGGGCTGCTGACTGAGTGCATAACAAAACAGTCATTGCAATTTTTACTAATCTGAAACCATTTTTTTTAGGAAGCACAGAATGCAGAACCTCACTTGAACAGACAAAGTATGTTTAGTTTGGGACTGGTGTAGGAATTTTCCAAAGAGAAGAGCTAATCAAAGAGTGGTGTTTATGGAATAATAATGTGATTGGAACTGTCTGATTTATTTACTGATATAAGTAACGTGGAAAATGGGAGTTTGAGAAACAAATTGTCTGTGGGTGAAATTCTGCTTCCACACTTCTGAGGTATAACTTATATACCAGGTATTGTAAGGACTCTGAAGGGGCTTAACAGGTGAAAACCAACTGTGTGGCCCATTAGATGAAGAAAATTGTTATCCCAACAGAAGGGAACAGATAAGATGAAGTTGCGGTTTGAATCCATCTCCTTCCCACCAAAACAAAGGCACCACTGTGAAACTCATCTTTCCCTCCCCAAGTGTCAAACATGTTTCTTTGGTTTTGCCTCCTCATGCATGCACATGTACCTGCATATGTTTATATGTAAATAAAGCCAAATTGCTTATCACTGGGAGGCTCTCTGCTGTGCCTGCTGAGAGAACAGTTTATCTGCGTGACAAGAACAAGTCATATCATTTGCAGTGCTGCTGGAATATGCTCATTTTCCTTCAACAGGGAGCAAGGTATAAAAGATGTAAAAGTTAGAATGAAGTGTCAACTTCATGCTTTGCCACACGGATGACTTTTAATTTTTTTTTTAAGTTAGGAAGTAATCAAACCTTGCTTCCCCAGCACCCCTTGTTCAGCACACGCCCATGAACTTCTGAGGGAGGACAGGTTTGTGTCTGACACAGCTCTGCTTTCCTGCAGTGTGCTTTCTAACTTGTTGAACAAACAAAAAGTTTTGTTATATTAACATCACCATTACCATTACTATTTCTATTGCTTTTTACTGCGTTTAATGGATTCCCAGTGCCCTCCTCTCTGCAACGCAGCCTCTCTGTGTCAGCACTGTTAACTATTAAGTTGTTTATTATTTATTATGTGTTAAATGCTGACAATGTGACGTGCAAAGGATGTAGGCTGAAAGAGAGGCATTTATGCAGATGTGATTTATGCTTTCTGCAAGCTGTCTTTGTAAGAATTCTGAGCTTTCATATTTGCAAATCTCAGGTTGGTGGGTTTTACAGGCTATTCAGCTAATTCAGTCCCATCTTTCAAACATCTGTCTCCTCTGAAAAGTTCTCAGTGTAAAGAGGAAACTGTTATTTATAAGAAGAAGCTGTCAAAGATCAGCTATGTTCAACAATCTAAAGCATCGCTTACGTACATCAGCACTAAACTATGCTCATTTGGATAGCATGAATGACTAATTTTAGCTTAAAATTGGAAGCAATTATGGGTTCAGGAAGAAAAGTAGGGCTGTATGTCATTAGTAATTGATTTCTTTTGTGGAAGAGCTTGAAACGAACATTTAGAAAGAAAAAAACATTGTTAAGTGATGTAACCTGTGGCATGCAATACACAGATGTTTCACAGATTTATGTCTATGTGTCTCAGGTGGATGGATATTTCTGTTGTCATTCCCCCTCCTCCCTACAGCTCCCTAAAAAATTCTGCTTTCCTGCATCTTTCAGCTTCTGTGAATCTCTCAAGCTGCTGATAGCTCACACTGGGACCGTTGTGCAACTGGTGTACAAAGAGGAGAGTGGTGCAGGAAGCTGTGAGTTGCTTGGCAAGATGCTGTGGGCAGTTTTCAATATCTGAAGGTCTTATAAGTAAATAATTGTTCCACCTGTGCATCTTATGGTGAACTAGAGCAGGAGATTCCAACAGAGCAATGATCTGAAAGCTGATGAGGGAAACAGGGAAGCTTGGGTACAACGTCTGTAGGGCAAGAACTGGCTGTGGTAACTCATTCCCCCTGCTTCTCCCCTTCCGTGCTTCTCAGAACAGCATGTGGTCTTTAAGGCAGTGGTCCTTGGCAATCCAGGGAACAGCTTCTGGGTCAGGAATCCTGACCTCTCTCAAATGAGTAAGGTTGAAGAAATTGCCCTGCACTTATTTCTCCCTGAAGCTTGCCTTCTCCGGCCAGGAGTCCCAGAACAATCAGCCCAGCTGCTGGGACCGAGCTGTCATTCTTTCTGCTGCCAGTGCTGCAGTCCCTTCTTAGGGAATTTAAGGGCTAGGGAAAGGAATGAAGAGTATTGCCCACAGGACTGATGTCATGAAGGATCCCTTCGTTGGTGACCAGCTTCAGGAATGCTTTGGGCTAGTAAAAAAAAGCATATTTGCCTGAGTGGAGCCAGCAAGTGGGGAGAGGAATGATGAAGTGATTATTGTGTCTGGAAGCCAGAATTGCAAGGACGCCGTTGGATTTCTTCTCTGTGAGGAGTTACGTTTACATGGTCTTTTGCAAACAGATGTGATCTGTGAGTCTGGGTTGATGAGTTTAAGCTCAGTGCTAATATGATGATGTGGCTTTTGGATTAGTCTAGATCGTGTCCAGTGATTTTGGTGTGAGGATGAGGTGAGCATCTGTCTGCACAAAATCACATCACCCTTCTGGGTGGGATCCAGGTCCTCAAGCATTATACAATTTGAGGGCCATTTGAGATGTGTGAGGGTATCCAAGACAGCCAGTAAGGGTCTGGCAGCAACAACACAGGACCTACATCTGACCCATGGAACAAATGCCCAACTTTTCATATGTCTGCCTGGGAGAGATGGCCTGCCCTCCACGGGGCCAGGCTGAAATGGGATTTGCTGTCCCTTTTTCTAAGAGAAGTCCATCTAGAAAATGACAGACCTGCATGTGGCCAGGAAACTTAAAGTCAGAGGTGTTCTGTGGAGTTCTAGTTTAAAAGACAAATATATGCAGGGAAGTTGGCTAAAAAAAGAAGGATTTCTATTCTTCTGAATACTTTTTTATTTGATTTGGCTTCAAAGCTGGCAGGATGGCTAATTTCATGAGCAGCCGAGGGATGAAAAGACCCTTACTTCAAATCTTGAAGGATATCTGCCAAGTACATCTGCCTTGGGACAAGCACACCTTGCTAGCCAAGACAGCAGAACTGTGAGGAGTCCAGGGTTCACTCAAGAGTGTTTTGTGGATTAGATCAACATTTGTCAAGACATTTTTTTAACCAATTTTTTTTACTCAGCAAGCCATTTGTGATGACCTTGTTTCAGCCAAAAATTTCCAAGAATCTCTGCTTGCAGAGTCTGAACCACACACAGGAGACCTTTGCCGTGACTGTTTCTTTCCTTAGGACTCTTTATGGCAAGAAAAATTACACGAGGATTCCATTTATCTCATTTTTGAAATTCATAGGTAAGATTTATGAATGGCTCTGACAGATTGTAGGCTGGTCTCCAATCACTATACCTCACTCTCCTAAAGACAGAAAAGATCTGTGCAAAGTTCTTATGGAAGAACAAAATACATGTTTGTATTCAGGCAGCCAATAAATTTCTCTGACTACTTTAAGACTTAGGCTAAAGAATCAGTTACATCAAAATTAGCTGGTTTGTTTTCTGAATCTCTTATGAGCAAGTCTTCTATAACTTTCTGGCTACCTCATGGTGTTTGGTGTGTTTCTGTAATGTGCAGTTTCTGACCATACCTAATCAGGCCAAAATTTAGATCTAGTTAAAAAAAAAAAATAATGCCTCTGTATATTAGAAAATATTGCAAAATATTTAAAGTAAAAAAATCTAAAAGAAAACCTCACAAACCTCACTTACTACTATTTCTTCCCTCCCAGGACCCCACATGTGAATTGTAGACAATTCTTGTTTTCAGCATTGCTGGATTAAAGAAAAAACCTCCAATCCCTTCTATTTTGGTTTCCCAAGGGAATGAGACTTATGGTCTTATTCTGCCTGTCTGTCAATCAGTCTCTTAATAACTTTTGAGTCCATTGGCTGGCCTCAGCCACCTTTGACACAGGGTGGCCACTTCTCAGATATTACATTCCTACACATTTTGTGCAAATCAAGACCTGTGTCAAGGAGAAAGGCTTTATTAGAAATTTATCTGTCCCATGGGTTAGCAGCCACCCAACTGCTCAGCAAGGTGGTGTGGGCCTAGATCCAGGCTGGCTGCCACACGCAGCTGCGACATGGGGGACCTGGAAATGTGAATCCAGGGGGATGTGGCAATGTCTGGAATTGTGGGAAGGGGAGAGGGTTAGAATCCTGTGGGTTAGAAAATACAGAACCATAGAATGGTTTGTGTTGGAATGAACCTAAAAGCTCATCTGGTTCCAGCCGCCTGCCATGGGCAGGGACACCTCCCATAGTCCAGGATGTTTAAACATCCCAGGGGAGACTGGGTTGAAGGGACACCAAGAAGGTGAGTTTATTGCAGGAGTGTGCCTGAAATGAGGATGTTAAAACCAAATCAATAAGGATATATTGCTCAATATTAATAAGGATACAGGCTTATATCAGCACACAGAGGGGAAGGTGAGGTTCATTTACAATTCTGTTTGTGTTTGTATCCCAGCAAACTTGGTGGGTGACAATGAATAGTCAGACAACTGATTATTGAGTGTTTGATGATGATCTGTTTAATCTTAGTCCAGCATGAATATATTTAACGTCTTGATTTTTCTACTGAATACATTGTGGCATTGGTTGCATACAGTGCTTTCTAACGTCTTATTAACTAAACAAAATCACAGAGTATTTTAACAATGAGTGGTTTGTTTGGCTGCATTAATATCAATTCAAATTCTTTTTACTGTCACTGCATATATATGAGCCACCTCTTTCAGAATAAGAGATTGATTCTCTTAATAAAAAAATTTAACAGAGACTCCCATTACCCAACATACTCCTCTACCTGAAAAAAAGTCTAAATTTCAGCAGCTTTTGCAGTAAATAAATTCAGCTCTTGGAATATTTCATAGTGTGTTATGGACCTGACTTGCCATGTTTTCAAACCCTCTGCAGCAATTCAAAGAAATGATTGGATATTTTGCTTATGTTCTTAGTGTTTCGTGAGAGGAATATTTGCAAGGATTCACTGAAAGAGAGCACCAAGCTGGGTATCATTTTGGTTTGGAAAATGCTGTCATTATGCTCTGTTTATTTATCTGTTTTGTGGTGTGCTGTGTTTTCAACAGGAGGACTCTGTGGGCAGAATAAAATTGAGAGTACAAGACAGATCAACCAGCAACTGCTATTTGACACGTTCTGTCCACTGGCCTAGTTTATTAAACCTGGAGTGAAACAACTAAAGCACTGGGGATGACTACGTCTCAGTTTTTCATAAAATGAACTCCTGGGTTTTGCTGGTAGTGGCTGTTGGTTTTCATATGAAATTAGTAGTGTCTCATTAAATGAAAGGCAATTATATGTATTAGCAATAATGATAGAATCGTATAAAAAAAAAAGTCAACCAAAAAAATATCCCCTATGGATGTAATTTTAGAAATGCATTATGCAAGGGTTAATTTGTGAACTGGGGTTTTTTTCTTCCCCACGTTTTGAAAGCTTTGCTGTAATTTTGTATGAAATTTGAGATCAGTGAGTCTATAATATCTAATGAATAATTTACTACGCCAACAGTCTTTCTGTGGAAGAATACTAAATTAATTAAGGCCTGGAGGAATTTCCATGTGTTTAAGCCACATTATATCTTCAAGGTTTTACTGCTTCAAAGTCACTGAGATGAACTCCTGGCTTTTCAGGTGTTACAAGTCCCAGGAAAACAAGATTGATGCCCTTGCTTTAGCCTAGAAAAACTAAAGGGCTTGAGCGTGCGTTTTGTGAGAGTCTATTAAAAGGATAGTTCCTTGCACTCACTTTGTTCCCTTATTTTTTGGATGTTGTATTTATAGGAACTGCCCTACCATCTCCCTCACCCAGCGGTATTTGGCTGGGTTGGATGGCACATTCTGAGCCAGCTCATTAGGGTGGCTCATTTCTCTGGGTTAAAGGAGGTGGGGACCATCTCCCAACAAGACAAATAATCTGTAGTTGAGCTTATCCCTGCTCTGAAAAGCACAAAACTAACTTCTAACCACACCAGCCTGTGCAGAAAGGGAGTTTTTTTGGACGTGTTGGTCAACCTTGAGAGAATCAGTCAGAAACTTTTTATTTTTTTATGTCTCAAGCCATAAGCATCTCTCACAGCCAATGGTACAGAGAAGGCTGAATATGGTGAGAATGCCAACCTGCCACACACACGTTATTTATTTAAATGGGACAAAGTAGCTGCTTTCCAGCTGCTCTTGATGCCCTTGAGTTGAAATGCAAATACAGAAAAAACATGTGCCACTATAATCGGATGACAGCCATTCCCTTCCTGGAAACCAGTCAAGCACAGAAAAGAGGAAATCAGTCCCTCTCTCCCATGGCTAACCACACTCATCACTCTCTCCCTGCGTCCGGCTGCTGACCAACCACCCCAGGCAGGATAATTTGACTCTCTGTGAGAAACTCTTCAGACGTCCCTCATTTAGGCTTTCACCTGGTACATAATTTATTGAACCAGTCTAGTACTAACATATGTCCTGGTCTGGGCTCACAGGTACTATGTTCTCCTTACACCACTTCTGTGCTATCCCCACTTCAAGGCTAATGAACTGCAGTGCAGAGGGTGCTTTGACAAAGGCTCATTAGGACCTTTGTGACACATTGTGGCACAGAATTTGTACAATCACATCAATGTATTCCCCATTACGCACCCAAGTCCTGCCCTTCCTGTTACTCAAACCGTGTACACATTACGTTGTGCCTGTCATGGGGGAAACTAAGCAGTTTTCTGGCTGGGAAAACCTGGGTGTGGAGTCCACATATGCATAGTATAGAATAGTCCATATGAAATCTGTTGCCAGGACCAGTTTCTCTGTGCTCTATCTCAGCTTGCTGGGGAAGGGAGGTGAGCACTGAATTCACCTTGTCTGTTTTACAGCACACAAGTGGTTCAGGTGCAGTTCTCTGTGGTTTCTTCCTAAAGTTTCAAGCAGAACAGAACTACAGAGAGGCAGTGAGTGGAAAGGGGGTGCTGTGAGATGCTATGCTGGGCCACTACAGAGACCCACCTTCTGGAGTTTTATGGTGTGTATGGGATGAAGGGTTGGGTATGGCAGTGCTGACAGGACCTGTGTGGTTACAGGGCTTACACAGAGGTCTCACGTCCTGGGTTATTCTTGCTGAGGTACCGTAACACACGATGTGTCTGTCCCAAGAGTTGTAGCATGATGGCACTTGAAGTGAAGGGGTAACAACCCTAGCAAGGACAGCAGAAACTCAGCTGCAATCTCTCAGGTAAGTTTAAATATGAGCTCCCTTCAAGACCAGGTATGTCTAATATCCTTCTTGCAGACACATTTTCCTGTAGGATCGGTATCTCTGAGAGGGCTCAGCTTCTGCTCAAGAAGTTTTGCTGAATTAGAAATCATTTGTATGATGGGGCTATGGACTCAGCCATATCTTAAACTTGGCTCCTTCCAAATGCTGGATGGAATGTTTGAACCTGGACTGCTGCTGCTGCTGCAGAGCCCATGGGCCATGAGGAGTGTTGGGCCTAAACCCTCTCCCAGCTTTGCAGTGGGGTTTGGGGAGTCTGGTACTTCCTCAGCACAGAGCTCTGTCCCTTCCTTAAAGGCACGTGCCAAAACACTTTGCTGTATCAGGACCTCTCTGGCACCATGACCAATTTTTACATACAGTAAATCAGAAAGGAGCTGGGGCAAAGACTCGGGATACAGAAAGCTGCAGTGTCCGACTAAACGTGGTCAAATTACTGACTGTGTATGTTCAGGCTACTTGAACAAATTAAAAGTGGGGGCTGGAGGAAGGATAGTCAATGAGGCCTGTATGATTGTAGAAGGTGGGGGTAAGTCAGGCTAGGGGTGCTCAGCAATACCCAAATTGTCCTGTTTGCCAATATCCAGGGATAATTTACACATCAAAAGGAGCGGGCGGAAATGGACATGAAAAGTGACAGCGATTGCCAAGTTAAATAAAAGCCCCTCAGTGAACATGAAGAGCAATAAGAGCCGTTTGGAAAGTTGGCTGGAGAAGAAGAGGTTATGTGAGAGCTTATACCCGACTGCCTTCTTGGCCCCTTGGGAACCAATACAGACATGGAATTCACTTGACCCGCAGGGCTGAGCAAAATATGGCCACACATCAGTAAAGCTTGATGCTTAAGTCATAGGAAACAAAAGCAGGACTGTGCCAGATGCCAGACGAGTGGGATCAGGTAGCAGGAACCACAGTCTTACTTCAAAATGTCTGAGTAAATCTGGCCTGCTAAATTTCCACTGGACTGAATCTGAAGAAAATAAAGGAGCAGAAGAATGCTGTTTTTTCTTCTCTAGCCGGATACTAGCGGAAGAATATAGGTTGAATTTGAATAAACAAGAAGCAGTATTTCTAAGACAGGGTGTTTTTTGAATTATGAGGCTTTGTAGGTTTAGCATTAAAGCAATTTCTCTTCTTGTCAGGAATCACTGAAGGACAGACACTGTGTTTAGGTGGGATATGAACACCCAAATTCTTCCTTGCCTCTCTGCCCTTGATTATATATTTTTTAATCTCCTTTGCTTTGAGCAAATTCATAAATAGTCTTGATTTTGCCCATCACATCCCAGTCTCACTTTCTACTGCTGAATAGCTGCTTAAGATACCTTGTCAAACAGTGTCGTGCTGGCTCGACTTTGCTGAAAGATGGTGCAAATGATCCGGGGTTTCCAGAGCAAACACAAGGAGAGCAAAACTAATTGCTGCCCCAAGCAAGAATCTTCCGATGAAAAGCTGATCTATTTTACACAAGTCCAAACCTGAAATAACTCCACAGACGTCAGTGCAATCACTCTAGATGTGCAAGAGAGGCGAATCTGCCCTCGAGTCCTTAGTCTTCTTTCCCGGGGGAGGGCAGCCTGGCTCAGAAGTCAGGGAGGGGGGAGAGGGTCTGCAAGGATTGCTGCCTTTTTATACAATATGCATCAGTTTCGTGATCAAAGGCTAGAAGTGACCAAAACAGGCAGAGTCCTGGGCTTTCCCATTCACGTGGCTCAGGCAGGCTTAACCCTGCCGGCTCAGCGCTGGGCTTTGATGCGAGGAGTCATGTGCGACTCCTCCGCTGGGACTCTTTGTTCCAGGCAGTGCTGTGCCTTTGGCGGGGAGAGGCAGAGGGGTTTAAAACCTTGGCTGTTTTGGGTACATTAAGGCTCGAGTCAGCCCGGAGTGCAGAGGTCTACGCCCGTACACCCCGGAGCTGTGGCAGAATGAAGCCTCCAGCTGCCGAGGCCCTCTGCTCTCTAGGGAAGCGCCAAATACCTCTCCGGGTGGCTCTATCTTTGGCTGCCGTACGGCGGGGATTGGATTACAAGCAGCTTCACGCTGACAAGGCTTTGGAGGAATAATAATATCTTGAATATTAAGGAATTTGAGGAATAATAATATTGGGGGGATAATAACATCCTCAAGGGAATGAGGTTGTCTTTCTCTCTTACAGCCCTGGCACAGAGAGGCTATAGATTCTTACATGTAGTGGGAATTAGCCATTTCTTCAAGACATACGTGCCAGTTCCAGTTAAAATGTTCCCAGCATGTGTTCTGGCACTGCAGATGGGATGGGAATCTCCCTGCAAAATAAAACAACTGGGGCTTCCAGAGCTGCTTGAAATCACTCTGCTTCCTCTACCTGCAAGGCAATAGGGTTTCTCTTGGCACCTGCTCTTCCTTTCTTCTTCCAGGAACTTAAGGGCCAGGTAGGGTTTTGCTCTATTGCATTATCTTTATGACCCAGACTCCCATTTGCTGTGCTTGTGCATAGCTCCAACAGTTCAAAGGAGCCATGCCAGTGTAATCCAGCTGAGTAAGCAATACACCATATAGATGGTTTGGGATACTGAACTCTGCATTCAGGGCAATGATGCTGAAAATAACCTGTTTTTTTCTTGCTAGAATACAGTGCATTTCTGCTGTAACTGATTTGCACTGTCCTCACAAACCCTGTTTACTAGCACCAGATTTAATACCTGAGGCAAAAGGAGAAAGGTTATTTTTAACAGTGAAAGGACACTGCAGCAACATGTCTGGAGGATGCAGGGTTCTAAGGCTTTCTCACAGAGCAAGGAAAGTCCCCGGGATGAAAATTCCAACTAGTACCAGAGAGGTGAGCGTGTGTTTCAGCATTTGTCCTGGCTGGGGAGCCCTCCTGGACCGGGAGCGGTGACCAGGGTGCCAAGCCCTCGGGCAGTGTGAGAGCAGGGTGCGCTGTGAGGCCGGGAGGGCTGAGCCCCGGGACGCCGTGGCTGCTGTCACACGCTGTCACCGATCTGCCGCACGTCCACAGCCCGCTCACCTCCCCCACCAGCTCCAGACGGGGAGATGCCACCAGTTCAAGAGGGAGAAAAACTGCGAAGCATAATGCAGCTCTTTCTAGGCTGTCCCTGCAGAGCAGCAGGGGGATTTGTTGCATAATCCAGGGGGATCAGCGGGCTCAGAGCGCTCCTGAGCCGAGGACTCGTTCGCGGGAAGCGCAGGACGGGCTGGCAGCGGCACGTCCGAGCTCTCGGCGGCGGCACACAGCGCGCATTGTGGCCCCGCCGCTGCCGGCTGGCATCGCCCTCCGCCCGCCCCGGCCGTGCCTCCCGAACAGCTGCTCGCCCGCCGGCCCCGGCACCCAGCGAGGTGCGGGCACGGCAGCTGCTCCTCCCGGGGAGCTGCCGAGCAGGGACAGCCCTTCCGGAGGGACTCGCTCCGGGAGCGCCCGCCTCGGGCTGCGCGCACGCCGGTCCGTACAGGCAAAGCACCGTCTGCTGAGAGGGGGGCAGAGCAGGGAGCAGGGACAAGGATGGCTTCTCAGAGTCAGACATGCAGACAGACTGGCATTTATTTATTTGTCCTAATTCAGCTGAGCTGTTAAGAAAAAAAACTGCAGTACAAAATCACATCTCTGTCAGCTACTGATGTGCACATCTAATGTATAAAGCAATTGGGGAACAGCGACCAAACTAACTTGAAAATCTTCTGAGCTGCAGCAAAAGAAAAGGACTCCAAAAGAGAGAAAGCAAGCCATGCTGCCCAGATCTCTTTGTCACCGGTCTCAGGAGAGGGTAGAGAAATCAAATCAAGCTCAGTGGGCTTTTAGCTTCTTTGGTAGAAGTCTCTGCCTGGCATGAAAGCCACAGCCATGGCAGGAGCTCGGAGGTGCCTTTCAGATGATTGCATTAGCTGTGGCTCCAGGTGTCCAAGGCAAGCAGCTGACAATTAGACCTTTTGTTTTCCTTTTCATGTTTGACAGCCAGATGCCTTTTTGATCTGCAGTGTGCATGTGTGTGTATGTGTATATTTATATATAACCTCGGATCTATCACTCTGACAGAGTCACAAATGACTTTTCTGAGCTTTTTAACAAATACAGGGCTGATTTACACACTAGACCATCAAATGGAAGGGTTCCCTTTTGGCACTCATCATCCCCTGCAGTTTTACAAAATATGTTCTTTCCCGTGACACTAAAATTATAAGGCTGCTGTGTGGATTTTACTGAATAAAAGCTGATCCTGTATCTGGTTCCCCAAATAACTGAAGAGTTATATAGCAAAATTTTATATCTGGGCTCTGGGGTGTAGAATCTCACAACAAGTCCTGCTGTGACTGCATGCATGTTGTGCAGGATGCCTGTCTAGAAGGGAGAGATGGCTCAGGAGCTGAGAGATCCCAGTGATGGAAAAGCAAAAGGGCTAAGCAAATTCATAGAGCAGGAGCTCTTTCTGCAGCTCTGGAACTCAGGCAAACCAAGTAATTCTTACTGACTGCATGTTGTACAACCCTTGCCAGAAATATGAGGAAAAGCTTTGTATTAGTTCAGGTATTGCAAATTCCTTTTCCTGCCAAAGAAGAGTTAAAAATCAAAACCCCCAAGCCCCTCTCTTCCCTGCGTGTTTACTACTGGTCACTGCGGGAGACAGAGTATTGGGTTGGAAGGCCTCTTATTGACCTTATTACATTCTTATAAAAAGCAAGTTGTTTTCTGGTTTAGAGCAGAGATTTTTTGCTCAGAGAAAAGAAGTCTTTACTGGTTATTTCTGGCTCTGGAGCCAACGCCTCTGCAGGAGCTCTGTCCTCACAGGTAATGGTGCAGCCTGCGGGAGGCCATTAAGTGGTGTTCTGAGAGGCAAAGTGGGCACTTCCAGGCTTGAGTTACAACAGAGTCGTTTAAAACCATGGTGCTCACCACAGCACTCACAGCCTGCCACCAGAATTGCTTCAGAATAAGGCAGCAAAAACATTTGAGCAAACAGTTGTTGTGAACAAGAAAAACTCTGACTGAAGAAGGGGATTGGGCTAATTAATGTGTGACCTTATGGTTCAAGCCAAGACCAAGACTTGCTCAGACTACAAAATTGTGGACTGTCATTATGTAAAAGAAGACTTGTTCTAGCAATTCCTTCTCTTTCCAGGGACTATTGGCTAGGGAATGAGAGGCCTGGGGTGAAAAATTTATTTGCCTCTTGGGATGATATGGGCAGTGAGAGTGGGTGTTGCAAAGAAGAATTTTTAAATTTTTTTTTTGCTAGAGGAGTACTGATGAATTGGAGGGAAAAAAAGTGTACAATTAAAAATGAAATTCTGTCCCTGACAATGGAGGGTAAGTCCTAGATGCCTTAGAGGTAACAGGTGGTACAGAGCTCTTCTACTGACAAAAACCTCTGAGGATACCTGGTCCTATAAAAGAGCTAAAGAGAAAGCCAGGGGCTTGTATTTCCTAATGCTCTGAGAGCTGAGCTACCCTCAGAGTGAGGTAAGGCTGGCAGTACCCAGGGTGCCATATATCCCTGCTCACCTTCCTGAGTGTGCCCTGTGCAGGATGTGGGCAGAATGATGTGGGAGAGCGTTGTCTGCAGGACATATGAAGTCTCCAAGGAAAAGTAATGCTCCTGCCTAACTCTATTGTGATTGCAGCAAGTTCCGCATTTAATATTTATCACATTCAGAATTCACAGGAAATCACTGTAAGTTGTAGTTTTAATGGAAGTTGACCCTGTAAACCAACTGATCAAATCTTGGGTCAAGATGACATGACATATGCAAATCATATGCAAAGCTCATGTGCAGCTGCATGGACAAAGATCATACTCCACCACGAGCAAACCTCCACTGACTTCAATTAAAGTTTTGCCCAAGTCAGCTTGAGCTTTGTACATAGAGCTGTATGTGGGCTTTGCATATGATTTGCATATGTCATGTAATGTACAATGTGGTATTGTGTACTGGCTATCTCCCCCTAATTAATACATGATAGAAAAACTGTTAGAGAATAATGATTAAGAAAAAAATTGTGCATAAAGAAATTGCTTGCAAATGACCACACTGGTGAAATTATAACCCAGTAATATTGCAGTCCCATTTATTTTCTGTTAGGTTTAATCACCACTAATAATTCAGTCGAGGGTAATTAATCTTTGCTGATCAAAGTACAGGAAAGGGCTGAAGTACTGTAGCTGCATCATAATGACATGTAATGCTGATGGCGCACAATTGCCTGTTTGCAGAGAGATGTGAAGATGTCCTCATCGGCACACAGTCGATGAATGGGAGTTCATTATCACTCAGCACAAGAGAGAGGCTCAAATAATAAGGGAAAAAGCCCAAAAGTACATACACAGGCAGATGCTTGCAACTAGAGCTCAGCTTGTTCCCTGAGTTGGGGCGGTGTGTGCAGGGAAGCTGTGGTAGAGACCAGTGAGGGAAAGGACATTCAGTATTGATTTTTAAAAAATCACTTTATCAGGATAAAGTTCAGCCAATGCAGCACTGAAGAAAAAAGGAAGTTTCAGTTCCCTAACCCTCAGGTTCCCTAGCAGAGAGTGATTTTTTCAAATTCTTTTTATCAGTCATTATCAACATGGAACTTCTCACCTTCATGGGACTGGATGGTACTTTCTTGGAAAGGACACCTTCCCTGGGTGACTTGATGAGGCCTAAATGACTTGTGCTTCTTCCCTTGAGGGAGGAGGTTGATGAACAGAGGGAGACAGACTGTGGGTATAAGATCCTGCAATGGAAACAGAACAGAGCTGAGAGCTCAAGGGAGTGGATAACTGAGGTTAATCTGTATTCTTCCTCTACCAGTTTTTGAAGAACTGCTTAAGATCATGATTGTGCTGCTGTTCTGGACTAGGCAAAAATCTAGCAAGACAATTTCCATCTGCATGGCCAGAGAAAAGGAACAGGGGCCTGTTGCCTCCCAAATTGCTTCATGAATATATAACATGCTTGAACTTTGAAGGCTCAAAGTCAATGCTGTGCTATATTGAGTTTTGCAGATGACATTTAAAAATCCCAACACCTAATTTATTTAGTCAGGGTTCATTTATTTTAATCTTCCAGCCAAACCCTTGTTTGGGAACTTTGATCTGAAAGTGGTGTTTATTTTCAAAGTCGCAAAAAACCCCGTTCCATGCTTGAATTTTCTATTTAAAATTCTTTTGATATTCCCTTCTATTGAAACTGCCACCAAACATCAGTGGCATTAAAAAAACCAACACCTATGACTAAAAAGACAGACAGTATTTAGAGCTACAATGGTCCTGAAGTACAGTGAATCAAAACTGGAAATGCATCAGTTCTTTGGCTGCTAAATGATTTCCATGCTGGGCTGGCATTTATCTTCTGGAATAGAGAAGTCTTTCAGAGAACAGCAAATATCTGGCAGGGGGCCAGAGGCCTTGGATATAAGACAATTAGCACAACGGGGGAAAAGAAGGGCTTCCGGAATTAGAGATGAATAAGAGATATTTGTAAAGTGCACTTTAAGTTATTGGTTTGATCACAGCAAACGTTTGTCACTTATTTCTCATGGTTGCAAATGTGCTGTATTACTTGTCTGGTTCTGCTTTCTTCTGTAATTAGTTTCACCACTGAGTGGTAGGACTGGTACATACCACACTTGTTTTCCTCCACTTCATCTTTAAAAGACTACTTTGTTTGTTTCAAAAATAGGGAAAACAGCATCTTGTTAGTTGTTGCAAAGATAGGCTGCTCCCTCCTAGTCCGCTGGCTTTCTCTCCATGCACACTTTAATTAGATGTGGGGATTTAAGCCTTAACATTCTGAAGCATGTAAGAGTCAGACTAATAATTAAGAGGATATATTTAGATGGTTTAAAAAACCCACTCTACTTCTAAGAGTAAATCTCAACAATTAAAAGTGCCAAAGGGTTTCCAGGCTCCTCACTGTATCATGAGCTGTAAATTTGCTCATCTTATTGACAAAGAAAAATATCCCAATCACAGAACATAAACAGACTGTCAAGTCTTGAATATTAAGTGGTTTTAACCATCTTGTGCTACTCTGTTAGAAAGACAAAGTACATTTTCATTGATTAAAGTCACACCATCTGAGATCCTGGAATTTCTTTAGGATTTATCTTATAAAGATGAAGAATTAATGATAATATCATAATCTTGGCTAGCGTTAGGGACTGAAACAAGAATTTACTTGAAAACTAACAGAGGTGAGACATTCTTCTTCATTACAAAGCCCAGTTTAAGCCTCAGGTGGGATATCATATCTGCTTTTGGACACTACACTCCATGAAAAATGTAGGTCAACAGAAGCAAGGTAGGTCAAAAAACTGAAAACGTGACTCTGAAAAAAATTTGGACATGCTTAGTCCAGCAAAGAGCAGATTGGGGTGTGATTTAGTGATCTTCAGATGTGCAACAAGCAGCTGCAGAGCAGAACAGGCAGTCTGTTCTCCATAGCACACTGAAAAAGGAGTAATGGACTTAAAGTTTAGAAAGGGAAATTTCATTAAGGCATTAGGAAAAACTTCCTGATGTAAAGGTAGTTAAAGGTAGTTAAAGACTGAGTTAGGTTGCCTACGTTAGCTGTGGAGGTACATGGAAGGTTTCCCATGGCAAGCTAAAGCAAGATCTGTTAAAAATGGTTTAAGCTGCTGTCCTCCCTGACATGAATGGTTCTTGACATGGCTTTAAGTATTGAAGGACTGAATTAAGGTCTCCTTGGAGCCTTCTCTTCTCCAGGCTGAACAGCCCCACCTCTCTCAGCCTTTCCTTACAGAAGAGATGATCCATCCCTGTGATCATTCTTTGGGCCTGCTCTGGACCAGCTCCAACAGGTCCAAGTCTTTCCCATACTGAGGATGCAGTGGCCTGTGTGAGGTCTCACGAGTGCAGAGTAGAGGGGCAGAATCACCTCCCTCAACCTGCCCACACTGCTTTCAGTGCAGCCCAGGGCAGGGCTGGCTTTCTGGGCTGGGAGTACACACTCTTGACTGCGTCCAGCTTTTCATCCACCTGTACCCCAAAGTCACTCCCTGCAGGGCTCTTTTCAATCCCTCCATCCCCCAGCCTGCATTGACACAGGAGCTGCCCTGACCCAGATGCAGCACCTTGCACTTGGCCTTGTTCAACCTGATGAGATGGAATTCTCAAGCTTGTCCAGGTCCCTCTGGATGGCATCCTGTCCTTCAGGTGTGTCACCAGCACCACTCAGCTTGGTGTCATCTGTAGACCTGCTGAGGGTGTGCTCGACCCCGCTTTCTATGTGTGTTGAAGATGTTGAGCAGTATTGGTCCCAGTATGGACCCCTGAGGGACACCACTTGTCACTGGTCTGCATGTGGACACTGAGCCACTGGCCATGAGTCTCTGAATGTGACCATCTGGCCAATTCCTTGTCCGCCAAACAGTCAATTCATCAAATCCATATCTATCCAATTTCCAGGTATGAGCATTGTGTGGGGTCATGTCACATGTCCAGATAAATGACACCTGTAACTCTTCCCTTGTCCACTGATCCATCTTAGAAGGCCTCTGGGTTGGTGGAACCTGCCCTTGGTGAAGCCATGCTGGCTGTCCCAAATCACCCCCCTGTTCTCCATGTGCCGTAGCACAGCTTCAGGGAGGATCTGTTCCATGATCCTCCCAGTCACAGAGGTGAGGCTGACAGGTCAGAGTTCCCAGAGTCTTCCTTCCTACTCTTTTTAAAGATGTCCCTTTGCCAGTCACCAGGGACTTCACCTGACTGCTGTCACTTTTCAAGTATCTTGGTAACTACATCAGCTAATTCCTTCAGGGCTTTGGGATTCATCCCATCAGATCCCATGGGCTTATGTATGTTCATGTTCCTCAGGTGGCCATCAACCTGATCTTCTCTTTCAGTGGGAAGGACTTTGCTCCTCAAGGCCCTGCCCTGAGGTCCATTCCCTTGAAAGGTGTGGGAAGAGAGATTGCCAGTGTATCTGTTATCTACATATCTGTTTATCTATCATGATGAAAATGTAAATGAAAATGAAAATATTTTTCTCTTGAAAGGTTGCCATGCTACACTATTGACTACTGGAAACCTTAAAAGCTTTTTTTTTTTTCCCTGAAAATCAAAGTGCCCCAAAAACCAAAACCAAAATATTTCATTTGGAGTTGAGCCAACCCAAGCCAAAAGTTGTACTTTGGCAACTCAGTGAAGAGTGCCTGCTCACATGTGGGCTTATGAGAGTTACAGCTTTTTCTCAGGCCATGCCCTTGTCTCTGTTCTGTGGCCTTTTCCTGATGTCTCGTTGCCTTTCCTTGAGGGGAAGCTGCAAGGCCTCCAGGAGGGTACAGTACAGGCTGGTTTATGGACACCTCTGTGCATCTAAGGAGCCCACACTACAATTCCCATGGGCACAGCAGTGGCTTGAGGTGGGCTATTTGTGTTTCCAAACTCTGAGATATTTCACTTTGAAATGCCAGAATATGTTGAATGTTGCTCTTTCCAGTCAAAAAGCACCCCTTCTTATTGTTTTTTAGGAGATTTTTTTAGGGTTTCTATTTCTTACAAAAAAGCAACATTTTGCACTGAGAAGAGTAATTTTTTTTGTAGTAGAAAACACAGGAAAACAGAACATTCCACAGAAAATTAAGCTTTCAATGAAAATAAGCAAACAACCACCCCTTTCTTGCCCCTTTGCTGACTCTCAGTTGGACCGCACACAGGGAATTCCTAAAATTGAAAGTCTTTTTACGGTGCCCACCACAGAATGAAGTTCTAGGATGTAGCTAGGAGCAGCAGCAGCATTCACCCCTCCGTGGGACCACCCTAGGGAGACATATTCCCAGCTGGAGAGTGAACAATGGTAATGGGAATGGCCTGTGGTTCGTGACCCCAATTACTGTGGGGGAGGACACGGCAAAGCTCTTTCCTGAGTGACTGTTCCCTTGCAGATCTCTGTAAGAGGGAGGTCTCTGCGAAGTTCCCGGTTCAGGATATGATCAGATCCTCCTGCACTGTTCTGCCAGGTGAGTTGGTTCATCTCCTTCATGGGACACATTCCTTGTGGTAATTCTGTTCCTCTGGTCTGTCAGGAGCCCAGGGCCAGGGTTCCTAAAGGAGGTTTGCTCCTTGGGCTTCATTCATTGCTGCATTTTTTGGCACCAGTTAATTTTAGCCCCAGCTCTTTGCCCTCTCTGAGACTTTAGCCTACCCTGTTCCTCTTGTTCAAATAACTCCAAAGTGCTTTGAAGCTCTGGCTTAAAGGGCTTCCTTCCCTGCACTGCTAGTAGTCCAGAATAACTGCACCACAGGACACCCTGGCACCGCCCCCCCCCCATCTTCTTCCACGTCAAGAAAAATAAAATAGCCCAGAGCTGTGCAAGAAATGTCTTCCCCTGTTGAGGTTTTAAGCCCAGCTGGAGATGAAACACCACACAGCTTCTTGCTCAGCCTCCCCCCTTTCCTCTCCCCCACCCTAGTGAAATGGAGAGGAGAATTGAAATAAAACACATGTATTGAGATAAGAGCAGTTTAACAATTGAAAATAAAGTAAAATACAATAACAATGGTTAAAGATAATAATAAGGGAAAAAACAAGTGATACACAATACAGTTGCTCACCACCCACTGGCCTTTGTCAGATCCCCCTTCCTGAACCCAGACTGGCTTTGTCTGGGTGACCCCCACCCCAGTTTTTATACTGGGCATGATGTTCTGTGGTGTGGAATATCCCTCTGGTCAGTTCAGGTCATCTGTCACAGCTACGCTCCCTCTCAGCTCCTTTTGGGAACCTCCTCACTGGCAGAGCATGGGAAAGGAAAAAAGAAAAGAGTCCTTGACTTGAGATAAACTTGACTTCGCAAAAATCAAAACGTCACTGTGTTATCAACACCATTCTCACTCTGACTCCAAAACACAGCACTGTAACTGCTACCAACAAGAAATTAACTCTGCCCTAGCTGAAATCAGGATATCCTGCTTTTCCCATCCTAATATTTCTCTTGGCTGTTTCCCAGCCCTACAGGTGTCACATAGGAATTCTGTGCAGGGCCAGAGTACCAGCCCCTGGATTCATGTTGCAATAAAGCCTTGTGACATTAATGCAGCTGCTAGAGCATAACTGAAGCCCTTAAACTGCACTTTCCTGTGAACAGGGACAGGTAATTATCAGGGTCTGCTATTTGATTACTTGTAAATTTAAAGCTGTATGGAAACCAGCTGTCTGTGCCGACAGTATTACCACCAGGAAAAAAAGTGGTGTTAGAATAAAATCCCTGCTGAACTGACACCCTGTCCAGAGCCCTGGAGTGAATTGAGTCCCACCTTGTTTCTTCCAGAGACCTGACATGGGGCATTCAGGGGACTGTCAAAACTTTCTTCTCTCCCAGCTGCAACATCAACCTTTTTGTGTCTCTCCTCTGAAAGCTGCTTGAGCAACAGGCATAGCTGTGGGTTAACTGTGATGAGCCAAATCTTCACCCATCCAAACAAGTTGCAGGTTAGTGACAAACGCCAGCTCCAGGCTGAGCCTCGTGTCCTGAGTTGGGGTTAAGCCACCCTGTGCTTTATGGCACACATAGACTATGCCTGGCTCCATGAGAGCGGCTTGGAAAATGAGCAAACACCAGGCTGCTCTTTAGCAATGCCATGGGCTTGGGAGGAGAGGCCAGGCAGCCCAGCCTGCTGGGAAATTTCAGTGGGCAGCACTCTCGGGTATGACTCAGTCTGTTGTTCTGTGTTGTAGTTCTGGGGAAGATCTGTCATGTCAGAACATGCAGGGTGGCAACATCCTTGTAATTCCCTGGGAAAAGTAAAAAGAAGCTCAAGTCAAAGGCTTTAACTGAGCTTCATACTACTGTGCTGTGTATTGGTGCATTTTCAAGTTAAGCAATGCAGTAAAGAATAAATTAAACCAAATAAAGGACAAAATAAAGACAGTTGCATGTTAGATACAAGGAGTTTTCCCAGAAGTATGCCTTGATCAGACAGGGAGCCAGTAGATATCCCCATGCTGAGTCCAGTTGTGCCTGAGTGTCCTCCTCCTGCCTCTCCAGTCCCTTGTCCTCTCTCTACTCCTAGCTCTGGTATTAGCATCATACTCTGACACCAGAACTCTGAAAGAAAAGGGAAGAAGAATACAGGAAATTTGTCTCCTTCTTTCTTATACACTGAAAAGCACTGTATGCATGCTCTGGCTGTCAGCATTTCTAGGAATGGCTCCTTTTCAGAGAAGGGAATCAGGACCCTGCAGTGCCCCTTACCCTGTGCTGCTGCTCCTGTACAACATAGGCAGATTTCCAAATCAGAAGTGGGGAACTGCTTGGGCAAAGAATTTCTCAGTGACTGGTCATAGTGCCATCCAGTCCTGCCATTCCTGTGATTCTTGTCACTCAAACCAGGTGCTTTTGTCACCAGAAGTGGAATCCTTTGCTTGCTACAGCTGATCTTAACTGCTGCTGAGCTCAAACTTCCGTGACTAGAAATCAGCTGCTCTCCTTCTCACAGCATTTTAACTGCATGTGGGATATTAATTACAGGTTGTCTTTTTCAGACCTATATTTCTGCATTACTTGTTGCTTTAGAAGCTGAAAAAATGCCACAAGAGACAATGGTTCTACAGTGGCTTTTAGCCTCTCAGGACAAATCCCAGGGCTGACATCATCTGCACTTATGGTGCACAGATTCAAGCACTCTGACATAAGGTGGTAAATTATTCATGATTTGGCAGCCACCAGAACTGGAGAATGTGTTTAAAGTAACCTCAGAATTACAAGTTTGGTTTGTCACCACAGTCATATTAGGCCAGAGGCCTATCTCTAAAAACAAGACTTTGGATGACAGTGATAGAACCTTGGTGTAGATGTATGTGGGATAAGACATTTCCCCTTGACTTCATGTGAGTTTCTTGGCTAATATCTACAGGCAGAAGGATTAAAATCCTTCTTGGATGGGGCCATGTGGCTTCTGCCCTGAAGACTTTGCAGTTTAAACCAAAAGAATGCTAAGTGCAGGGTGAACACACAATTGCAGCAGATTTGGTGGGCCGGTGCAGGGCAAGAAGGGTGTGAACTAATAACCTTGGACAGGCAAACTTCCCATCTTGTTTGAACAACCTTGTGAACCCTTGTGAGGGACAGAGACTTGGGCCCATTGGACTGAGAGGGAAAACAATAACCATGATAGAAACAGGTGGATATTGTAATTAAGACTTGCAAGCTTTTAAGATTTGAAGACCTTGGGTGAACAATGCAGCTATACATAATTCCAGCTAGGGTTATATTAAGGACAACCCTTTCCCTACATATTGATCATTTATATCAGGGTCCTAGCATGGGATGGAAAGTTAAAGCTGCTGTAAGCAACCAGTGTGACTCTTGGAGGAGATTCTGCATCATGACACAGAGAATTCAGGTAAGACTGAGACTATCATGGGAGACAGAAGAGGAGGAAGTACTCTTTGTCATCAAAGTTTTGCCCCTATGGAGACTGGGGACAGGCAGAAGGTGACATCCTGGCTGGTGGTCATGACATGAGAACAGCTGGAGAGGAATCCCAGCACTGCAGCCTGCTGTGGCTCCTGTAGGGTTTCCTTTTCTCCAGGAGAGACACACCAGCAATTTGTGCCTCACTTCAACACATCACTACTGCAAGCCAGAAACAACTGTTCAGTCCTAAAAGGCAATTCCTGATGTCTGATAAAATGCATTTCCTTCTTGGTCTTTGTCCTGATACTTATACAACTTTACCGTACACCACCATCATCATCATCACTGCAATATGAACACATTAATTAATCCAGGAACCCTGGGACAAAGCAACCACGCTCTTGTTTCCTTTTTGAGAGATGTATCTTGTTACTCAAAGAAAACCTCTTTGCATCAACTACTCTATTGATTACTCTGTTCATTGAAGACTTTTTTTCACTCATAATCAGTCATGTTATCTAGATGTAAAGTAGAGGCTGGAACAAATTTTTCAGAGAATGTTGAAAACTGCAAATGACCATATACTCACGGATTTTCACAGCCACTGGGGACTATTATGTTCTTTACCTTGGCCTCTTGTAAAGTTGAGGCCAGAGAATACGACGAAATAATTTATTTATATGGCATTACAGGAAACATATTCTTTGTAAACTGCTTTTTAACTAGTTATTGCTCAAGGAATGTGTGTTTGTTAGTTTGCTTTTATGTTGTGCTGAAAATATAGTTTCCTCTCTTTCTCATTTAAAATTTCAGGGTCTACATTTCCTTCAGATCCATGGAGCTGTGCTGGTACCTGATAATGCCAGAGACTCCAGCACCTTCCTACAGTGCTGATGCAATGGCCTGTGCTCAGACACCTGTTTGGAGTGTACCCAGCTTCTCCTTATGAAGGGGACAGAGGGAGGAATTGCATGGACAAGAGTTAAATGTCCTTTCCTGGGCTGAATACAGACAAAAGTGTATTTTGCTCATTTTGAAATTATTTCTTCCTGCTAGTGGATGAAATGTGTACTAGTTGCCCAGAAAAAAAAAAAATAATTTTTTTTGGCGGCAATGTAGAGTCCTATTCCTAATCCAAGGGGACATAATGGAGGAGGATCTGTTGGAGTGTCTGCAGGACGTCATCCAGGCTGGGACAAGCATTGCTGAGCTGCAACAACAGCTGGAATCTGCTTGGACACTGCTGTGTTCATCACCAAAAACTCCTCTCTGAACTGGAATGTCCTTTTTACACCTCTGATGTGCCTAGTTGCTTGCAATGATAGTGAATCATGACTGGGGACAATGGGGAACCCTTGCAAAAAAGGGAGAGTGCGTGGGAAAGGGGACTTGAAAGATTTTCATTAATGAGTCCTGTGCCTTTTGGGGAAAATCTCTGCCACAGAAAATAAATTGAAGGAAGGTAAAAGTGACTGATTTTAGAAGCTGGAGGAGTAAAATCTGACAAGGTAAGGTTTAAAGTGCTGTTTGGCACATTAAAATGATTGTTGTAGCTGTACTTGGAATGCAGTGTATAGGCTGACTTCAAAGGAAAATGGTGCTGTAGTTAATATCTTCCAAGATGCTAAGAGGAACGTCCATCAAAGGACAGATATTGGCCTCAGAGAATGAGAGTTATGTTTATTAAAACACATCTGGGTAATAACTTGAATGCACAATGTCTTGAAGAATGATAAATAAAGGCCAAACACTAATGCCGCTTCCTACTAAACAAGATGCACCAGCAACACCTGAAAACAGAGCCCTTTGCAGGCAGGTGCCTTGAATTTCTGCACCTTTGAAAGAAAGGCTGTAAAAAGATTGGTAAGTGCCACTTAGCAGCTGTCCAGGAGAACCAAAACACAGTAGCACTACTAGCTGCAATCTGCCAAATCCAAACTCCTCTGCAAAACAAAATCCTAGTAAAACACTAAATTGCAGGAAGTCAATAATTGTATCCAATTAGGCAGCATAAGTGAGCTGATGCCAATCTGGTATCTCACACTTGAGCGGGGTAGACACAAGTGCAGTGGGATACTGGTGACAATTTTTCCTCCAGCAATAAGTGATGAACAAAGTTCTGCTCATAAGTGTGACATTTCCATGGAAGTTGGTAGTCCCTTACCCTGCAATTCAAAAGAAGTGGTTTTGAATTTTTTTTTGGCATCTACTTACACCGGAGTCAGTATCATTGCTCAAAGGTGGAAGGCTTGGATATGGAGCAACCAGATTCCTCTCCTCCTGCCAGAGCCATAAATCAGCATTAGCACGTTACTGGCCTGAAGCCTGTGTCCTGCACCAGAGGGGATGGGAATGGCACATCCACAGATCCTGTACCAGGGCAATTCTCCAACACCTTGACACCCCTTTGACTTTCTCATCCCAGGATGCTGCCAGAAGAAGGCCACTGAAAGAGACCAACTCTCTGCAGTTCACAGCCTGTCCTGGAGAGCAGAAACATGTCCAGTGCTGAACGCTGCAGAAGGGCAACACATTTTCTGAGCTTGCTGGTGAGCTCTTGCAAGCAGAGCCAGTAGTGTTTGCACATATGTGGATTATTTTGCCTTAAAAAAAGTCCTACAGCCAAAAAGCCACCCAGAATTCTTAAAAATAGAAGACCAAATTTGATGTTTAAGCCTGTACATATTACTGCTAGATTTATAGCTACTCAGTGCCAGGGAGTGGCACCCTTGGAGAAAGAGCCAGTGCCTGCAGCAAAAATCTGTTTGGAGGAAGCTGTAGTGATGCCTGTCACTGTTAAAGAATCTGATTTATAGAAGAGAGTCACAAGCTTTATGGAAGGGAATATTGAGACAGGGTAGACAGCATGGAAGACATGTGGGGGATCCAACAATACTCAGCAGCGCTTCTTAAGAGACAGAAATAACAACATGTATCAGCAGCAAGCAATCAGCAAATTTCCCAACTTGTAAGGTCCCCATCACACTTTTCCCTTTGCCCCTTTGTACTCTGGAGGCCTGGTGTGTCTGAAAGGCAGCACAGAGTCAGCCCAGTTTCCTCTCTGACCAACACTGGAGCGGTGGTGGTGGCAGAAACGTGTGCTGACAAAGTGACATTCACCCCTGAGCCTTGCTGCTGGTGAGAGGGATGCCTGCTTCAGCTTGCATTCTTGAATATTTTAAACCTGACATTCATACCCTGTGTTTTACTACCTGCAGGTTTGGCATACTTAATGCACTTTGAAAAAAGCACACCACTGCACAGAAACCTCTGCAACAAGTGTTGTGTATTAACCATGTGTATGTGACAGAAAAATGTGTATCCAACTAAAGCCTCTGTTAAATACACATACGTGCCAGCAACACCTTTAAAGTTTTCAGCATTTGGTTTCGGTGCTTAAAATTCAACGATGCTCAAGCTTCAAAAACTGGAAGGATAACACAAAGACATGAGGTGCCTCAGGGCAATGGAAGTTACTTCTTAGAGGTATTTGTAACACATGATTTAAAATAGGATGCTCAGCTTTTACTGCTCCAAATTGTTTCTCTTGGCCATAGAGAAACAGGAAGAGAGTAAATCCATTCCTGGTCTGGTTACTTCTTCTCCTTCACTTCCAAGAAATCCAGTTTTTGTTTTAAAAAATGTACATGTAATTAAAGGACACGTAATTCAGCAGAAAGTCTTTAAAATGCATAACTGATTATCTACTTCCTGTAATTGCTGGTTTGTATATTGAAACTTAGATTGAGTTGGCAGACAATAAAAGATTATTTTTTAATTAGATATACTCATCCCTATCATTTGGGAATAGGGGATATTTTCCACCAGTGCTATTCTTCCTATCCAGGAACACATGCTAATCTCTTGCTTGCTATCAATGTCATTTTTTGCCTAAATGAGAAATAAACAGAAGCCTGCCTCTCTTGCAGAAACAGCATGGCTAGGCTGTGTTTTCATTTCAGTTTGCTAGGACAGTGGTAGCAGGATGTCTATAATACGACAAACAGCAAGACTATGTACCCTGACCAGTTTAAAGCTCTGAGATTCACTTACAATCCCCAAGGATAGTTTATATTCATTCTTCATTAGAAATTCTGCTTTTGCATCAGAAGACCGTCAGCACAAAATTATCACTCCCAAACTATTCTATTATGGGGTCACAAACTAATTTTTTCTTTTCCTTGTGACAAATGAAGCAATTGTTAGCAGTCTTAAGACATCTCATGTAACCTCTTGCCCTGCAAGCTCCATCTAAAATGGCAACATCTCTGGGGACCTTTCTTTGCTTGATGATGGGCTCTCAATTTACAAATCTTTTCTCATGTGGGGACAACATTCCAAAAGCTTCCATAGGGTCCCCACACCTCTCCCACTCAGCCTGCCCTGTTCCATCCAGAGCTGCATTGCTGTCACGAGGTGACCAGAACAGTCAATTTCCTGGCAAGGTAATGGGTGGTTTTAGGGTTATTTTTTGGTGTCCTTTTAATGCAATTCAGCTGCCAGAAAAAGAGGTGGTGGAAGCACTGGCCACCCTCCCCAAGCCTTCTGAAGAAGCGGCCATGAACCCGTATGTGCAAGCACAGCCAGTCCTGCGTTCACATCTTTACATAGAAAAGGATGTTTTGTGATTTGGGGCACGTGGCAAAGCTGTCCCTCTAAATGAAACTACTCCAAATTTTGCTTGCCCCTAATTGTTGATTAACCTTCTTTTCACACCTGCAGGCTCCTCTGCTTCCTCTTCCAGACTGTGCCTTGTTGCAGCACTGCCTGTGCAACTCCTGTTCATGCCATCCCTGATAGCTTTTCCTCTTGACTACTGTAAATCTCCTTCTATTGCATTCTTTTTTCCCTGCAGGCCTCTCTCTAAACAAAAAGGATGTGATTCTTCTCTCACTCCCACTGGCTTTAACCTGTTATAGTTTGCCATGTCATTATTCATGGTTTAAACGAGGCTAAGTGAGAGAAGAATGGTGCACAGCGATATTCATTATGCCAAAGCCATGCTATTCTCTGCACGCAGGCTGTGGTATTATATCCCCCTGTCCCTTCACCAGTTTCAAAGGCTTCCTTTCCTCCTGATCAAGCTCAACAGAATGCTAAAGACTTCCAGAGCTTGTTTTTGAACTTGCCTGACCCAGCTTCTCTGATCTCATATCCACTCCCACACACATTTACGTGGATTTTCTAATCTGGCTATCTCCTGTGGCTGCCCAGCTCTGAGCATCTGGGTGTTTGTGGTTATTTATGCTTCCCATTTGTCTGATGTGTCAAAGCCCTGAGTCATTTTCCCTCTCAGGCTCACCTTTGCAGCTTCTCTCACCCTCCAAGCTGGCGAGCAGGCGCTGCTGCCACCTTCCCTTTCCAGCTCCTCAGGGTGAGACCAAGGGCTGCACTGCAATGCTTCTGCAGAGCTCTGGTTGGGTTGGCCTGACTCCTTTCTCTTTATGATTTCACAAGGCCTGGTGGCTTTTCTTATTTGCACCAAGTGTACAGAGACCCCTCATTTGGCTGGTGTGTGCATGCACAGCCACTGGGACATGATGTTTCCCTCAGTGTCTTCCTCCAACACAGCTGCCACGCTGCCCTGTCAGACACTTTGCAACAGCTTCCTGGCTCCAGCATCCTCCATCCAGCTGATTTCCACCTCTTTGCTGCCCCTCAGGTGTCTGAAGGAGGGTGATGGGCTGTCCCCTGAAGGCACATGTCTCCTGCTGGGCACACCAGAATCATGGTACGATTCAGCTACCAGTGGCACTGCACAGGTTTTCCCAGTCTGGTCAGCACCCAGACACCTTCCTGTGATTAAACAGTGCTAATAAAGCAAGCTTTGTCAAAGTTGGTGTTTTTCAGGCAGCATTTTAATGCCATTAACTCAGGATTTATGTTCCTGTAATAGGATCCTCACGTGTGCAGGCATAGGTGGCTCCTTCCTTTCCTTCAGTAATTGCTCTGCTGCCCTTTATGTGGAGAAGAGAAAGTGAGAGGTGGTGAGCAGCTGAGTAACCTCTAGCTGCTGCTGCATCTTCAGGAGGCCTTTCAGGCTGGCAGGCGTAACCTTTGGAGAAGACATATGCTATCATCACTCTTCCTCTCCACCCAGCGAGCTGCAGCTGAGGTGATATGTGACCAGATGATTCAGAGAAGAACCCCAGGGCAGGACTGCCTGAAATATCCAGGTGTCAAGTTTACTATCATCTCTATATAGCTTCCTTTCTGTTAGGGAACTTATGATAAAATGTGGGTACCCTGCTGCCCAGAGTAGCAATTTTCATGTGCATACGTAACCCTTGAGACGTTTGTGCATCTTCCCAAGGCTGGAGCAAATTCTGTGCAAATTTTTTCCTTCACAATAGGTGCAGCAATGTCTTTTGTCTTGATGTTGCCAAAGCATTTGAGATTACCTAGACAAAAAGGAAGAAAATACTTCTATTTCTGTACAAGTGACAGCACCACTGCTAGAATTCTCTTAGGGATCTTTCACTATCCCAGAAGGTTTGATCACACTGACTTAGAGTGACAACAGAGAAGCTGAGCCGCCTTCTGAACTTTAACAGCTTTGTTAAGGGTGACTGGTCACTGGGTACCATCCTCTGATCATACATCCCTCACTCAGCATCCGTTTTGCAACAAGTTTGTGAGAGAGCTGTGGAAAGATGTGACCAGGGAGCTTGACCAAAGGGGAAACTGTGACAGATCTTCTATATGTCCTTTTGCAGAGATCAATCCAAGGAAATGTCCAATTGTCTTTGGTGGGAGTGAGTATGGCTGGGAAGAACCAAGGCTGTATTCCTGAAATCCCAAGGCACTTCTCTAGAGCTGCCAAGCTTTTCTCACAAAGTCAGTTTATCACAACTCCCATCCAGCATTTCTGTCTCTTCAGACTGAGATTCCTTGTGTTCAGTGTGATTAGAGGGTTCAGGCCCATTCTGGAGGCTGGAGAGGTCCTGCTTCCCTTCCAGTGGGATACTTTAACCAGTGTTCTGCCCACAACAGAGCAGGCAGCACCGTAATATCCTTCATACCCTGTGAAAATGCATGTTTTGAGCTATTGTACACTGAGGACATACACTTCTTCCCCTACAGTATTTTAAGTTAAGCTATTCATTACCTCTGCCCAGGATTTCAGAGGTTGTTCAAGCAGAGTAAAATCTTCAGATGCATTTTCTGCACGTGCCCAGATTCGCTCTGGAGCACGTGCAATGTGTCCGGCATTTCCAGGAGCCATGGGCCTTTGGTCTGTACACTGGACAGATGGTCTGTACATGCACAATAAATGCCATGTGTTTCTGAGCACAGACCATCTGCAAAATGTGGGCAGAGCATGACTGATGCTTCCTGGAAACCTGGGACAGAAATATGGCAACCCTGTGGCTGATGCTCTGCAGTCTGACTGAGACCAGGATTTTTCAAAGGGCTTCGGCCTTCCTGCTGCTGCTGATTTCAGCAAATCTTTAGAGCAGATGCTGAGCAGGGCTTGGACTCCACTAGTGGGTTATTTGGTAGGACAGATGTTGCACATGCTGGATATGTGAGTGCAGCAAGGAAAGGCAAGGAAATGCTTCACTGGGAGGCTGTTTGAAAACTAAGGTTCAATGTGGAAGGCTGCAGAGTGCAGCTGAGGTCAGAAAGATATTTTAACATTATTTCAGTATGATAAAAGGGCTACGTGGATCTTTTAATGGAGTTCTACGGGTACAAAAATGCACCTACTCATATTGATAGCTGTTTTATTTATTCAGTTATTAACCACCCTTGAAATTACACTCTATTGTAAAAGTATCACTATTTTCTTCTCCAATGGATACCTGATTAATGTCTTGTAAGCCATCTATGCCCTGGCGAATGACAGTGATGTGTTTCTCAGCTGATAGCTAAATAATTCTCTAAATGAGTTATTGTCTCAGTAGCTCCAGTAGACTATACTCCCCACTTGATGAGCCCTCCCCAAGCAGAAGCAAATTTACATTATTTTGCACTAATTTAGAATGGTATTAACCTAAACATTCAGCATTCCCAAAAGCTTTTCTGTTGAGTTTTCCCTGTTGATGCGACTCATATTTTGAACTCTCCCAAATGAAAAGGTCATCCCAGTTATTCCAAGCCTTGCTCGAGACTTTCCTATAGCCAATATTTTATATAGTAGAACACTCTCATTAGCCCAGTCCTGCTGCCTCTCAAGAGAATTTTGTAGATTTTTCAAATTTGCAGCTCTCCCATATTAAGGAAGGAAGAGAAGATAGCTTTTGGACCAGACAGCCTGTTCTCAGAGGAGCAAAACACGAGTTTTGGGAATGAAAATCCCCATCATCCCACTGTGGCCTTCACTCTCTCTGGAGTTTCTGGTGCCTGGGGATAATTCAACAGCACATCACAAGAAGTTAATTTTAACCTCATCTTGGCTCACCTCATGACTCTCATTTCCCATTCCCTTTCCTTTTCTCTCTCCTTTCTCCAAACCCTCCTATCTACCAACTCTCTGTTTGGGTGTGCTGAGGCACTGTGGTCTGTGACACCAAGAAAAGGGAGATGCTTTTGAAGGCATGAGACCCCTTGAGCTCAGCTTCTCTCTCAGATGTGGTCCTTGCCATACTTTTGCAATTGCCAGCCATCCTGCTATTCTTTATCACTATTATCTTTGCTGAAAGATCAGTGTGTGTAAAGTAACCACCTAATTTTGCAGCTGGAACCGCCAAGTCTTTCAGTTCTTGCCTGTCTGCTCCACTCCTTTTCACACTGTTTATTTTATTCATAGGGCTGAACAGCCCATTTCTATTTACTTCTGTATCCTTTGCGAGTTCTCACTCTGTTTGAGTTTTGTCATTTTAGTCTCAAGCTTCTTGCTCTCTAAAGTACTGTTCTCTTTGCTGATTGTCTTTTCTCCATTCTTTGTTGGCCCTTCAATGATTGCTATTGCACTTTGTTGAGGTAGTTTACCCATTCACTTACATTTACAGTAATTTTTACAGGCTTTCTTTTCCCCTGGCTTGGGACATGTGCTGGAGGTAGTTGCTGTACTTCTGGCTGAAAGGAATTGCAGGCTTTTTCTCACATTCATGCTTTTCAGCTCTTTAGTCCAGCTGAGTTCCCTAATTAGTCCCCTTAATTTCTCAGATTTTGCCCATTCGAAATGTGGAACCTTAATTACAGGCCTATTTTTGTTTACTCCTTCATTTAATTTAAACTGAATCAACTTGTGATCTCTCAGTCAAAGGTTATTTTCTTTGATCGCTTCTTGTGTAATGTGCTTGTTATTTACCAAAATGAAGCCTAAAATAGCATCAGTGGTTCAGCGCTCTTTGGTGAATTAATTTGTTGGCAATTACATCTAAGACTGTCTGGGCCATGCTGCCAGTAGTAGCTTCTGTGTCTGTGAAACCGTATTTATTTTCCTCAAATCTCATTCCTTCATGACATGGTGCATCATCTGTGATATTGATAAAGAAGTAAATAAAATGTTAAAAAATCTAGAGACGAACAGAGAACACAACAGGGAGCGTTTTTATGTCACTGTGTAATTCTTTAATGCTGTATGCATTTCTGGTACAACCCATCTCATAAAGGATATAGAATACATGGGAAAGGTTCAGAGATGGGCAGCAAGAATGTAATATGGGCCGGCTTCTGTCTGAGGAACAACTGACTGAGATAACAGGCTTCAGGCTGCAGATAATTGGAGGTATCTATACCAACAGCTGGGATGCCATAAAAATGGTAAATAAGCAGGGATTGGTCACTGTACTCCCCCAGATAAAGAAATATAAGGAGGTATGAGGAAAACCTGGCAGATGGTTAGTTCAAAGGAGGCAGAAAAAAGTGTTTCTTCTTATGGCGTGTGGTTCTGTGAAACTTCTTGCCACAGGTTGCTGTGCCAGTTTTATAGGGTTCAAAACAAACAAACAAAAAAGCAAACAAGCCCTAGGCAGATTAATGGAAGAAAAAAATCTAGTGAAGACTTCTGCCAGTACCTCTGACTCAGAAAGTCTATGTGGGCAAAGTGTTTATCCTGAGGAAATATCACCACAGATTTTCTGTCTTATGTCCTGACCTGGACATCTACCTTTGGCCATTTTTTTGGGATGAGATGGACTTCTAGTGTGTGGGAATGCTTCTATAACCCCATAGACAGTGATGAGGAAAGGACTTCAGCATACTGAGATGTTAACAACTCCAGAATGATTCCCACATCATGACTAGGGACAACACAGGATGATTATAGGGTGATGAGGCACTTGAAGAGGTTGCCCAGAGAAGTTGTGGATGTGCCATCCCTGGAAGTGTTCAAGAACAGCTTGAATAGGACTCTGAGCAAACTAGTCCAGCAGTGGTTTGGAACCAGGTGATTTTTAAGGTACCTCCCAATGAAAACCATTCTATGATTCTATGAATCTTAGCAATTTATTTTTGATTTTCCTCTCTTTGGATATTGGTACAGGCCTAGGTCACGCTCAGTTCTGTGTGGTAGGTGCTTGCCATTTCTGCTTAATTTCCAGTCACCTTTTCAGCTGGAAATGATCTCAGTGCTTTCTCTATGCTCCAGCAGGCAGCGTGTCACCGAGCGAAATGCCAGGGAAGCACAGGATTCTGCTCCAGGTCTTCCAAGGAATAAAGGCACGTGAGGCCAAACAATTAAGAAAATGTGATTGACTAATAATTATGACCAAGTTAATGGTCTCATGTATTGCATACCTGTGCCACAGAGTTCTGAGGCATCCGAAATCCTGAGTCCACCGAGACCACTGGACTCTGCTACCAACACTTATCCTGCTCTGTCTTACCTCTCTGTTTGCAGAAAATGCTGCCAAAGCTGAGTTCATATCATGCAAACCTTTAACAGCTGTCTGATGTTCCTTTAATCTTTCACATATGCTGCATTCAGCCTCCTTCCAGTAAAAAGCACATGTTTTTTAAATGCTGCAGCCTCCTATAGGAGGTCTAAGTTTTGACTTATGACCTGCAAACCAAAGGTAACCAGCAGTGTGCAGTTGTATGAACTTTGGAGCTGCTCAGATGATGGGAGTGTGTTCAAAGGCCTGGGATCCTCTACCCTGCTTTTGGTAACTGGTTCTTGCTTGCACAAGGACACAGATCTGCCTTGGCACATGTGGGGAGAGCAGTCTGTCTTTCCTGGATTGTTTCCTTCTCCAACTTTTGTCTTGTCTGTTAAGGTCATTAGTTCCTCAGGCAAACTCTCTGCACTGTTTGTTCAGAGCTTAGAACAAAGAGATCACAGCCAGGCCCCCAGACACCACCGTGGCTCTGCTGTGAATGATCCCTTTTCAAACTGCACGGATCATACCGGGGAACTCCCACTTGGATCTTTCCAGACTGGTCATATGCACATCATTCTGACGATTGATTTTTTTGTGGTTGCTTTGAAAATCAACAGTTTACTATGGGTTCAATACGAAGAGAAAAATAAAGAAGCACTGTTTTTACCATGTCTCTCATGAGATAATCCCCTTTGGATATTTTCCAAGCTTTCTTCTTCCTGAGGATTTTTTTTTTTTAGAGCTTTTGTCCCTAAAAATCTTTGATCATTGTGCCTACATTAGTCTACTTTTGGAGCATCTCAAATTAATGCTCATCAAAAGTTGCTAATTTTTTTAAAATTCACAGAAGCATTTAAAAGTTCTTTTGAATACCTTCCTACTCCTTCACCTCCCAGAGTTCCTATTTTTCATTAACACACTCTCCTTTAAAACCTTTTAATCTTCTTCACCTTCACCATATGTCAGTCTATGGCTGATTGATTCAGTATGTCCTCAAAGCTAGGACTGGAATCCTTCCTGTTTTCTTCTGCACTTCCAGCTACCTTCCTGGTGCTGTCCTACCCTTGTTCTGACTCTTTGTAATAGGTATTTTGTCCTTTCATTTGTACTTGCAACTTCAGGAATTACTCCCTCATTTTTTTTTTAATGTGAGAGGGTCACCAGGGGCTTGATGTCTTCATGTAGCCTCCCAGTTCCTGTCTCATTTAGTGGCTCCTGAGCCTGGTTAATAGAGTGACTCACCAAAATATTTTGCAGCTCACTGTATCGGTTGAAAGGGCCCTTTTGCATCAGCAGGATTTTATATATAAATATGTATGTGCCATCCTGCTAACTTAGGGTTCTATTTACCTGCTCATGTGTCTGTCTATCAAGCACTGTTCTCTATGGAAATTACTTCAGTGTCTCTTCGTTACTTTGAAGTGATTTCTAGACAGCTACTTATCAAAGAATATTAACATCGATGGCAGATCTATTTCCCTATTCCTGCAATTAAAAATTCTATCCATTGAAACTGTTTTCGTGGGCCCCTGACTGAAGCAAGAGAATGAGAATATTCTGCCTGGGAATGCAGTAATACTTTGTGTAGCAGAGGGCAGCAGGACCAAGTACAAGGCACTGAAGGATGTGGTATTCCAAGGAGCACACAGGGAGAGAGGAACTGAGCTCCACTGAATTCAGTTAGCTGTTAATTTCGGCGAGGCAAAGAGCCCTCCCTCCCCTTCTGCCTTGCACGACTCTCACATAAGCTGGGATCCTGAGAGCTGGTCCTGACACAAGGTGCTGTGTAAGCTCTGGTAGTCTTAAATACAAAGGGGTTTTTTTCCTTCTGTTCCCCTTTTCTTTAATGTGTTATTGCTTTATACATTCTGAAGTTTAGGAACTGTCAGGATTTCTGGACCTGATGCTTTTACTTTGTCCATCAGGAGTATTGTGGGACACTGTAAGACAGGCTGGTTTCAGCAGACCCATTATTTGGCAAGGGCTATTTACTGTCTCTGATTTGGGGCATCTGATATACATGGCAGAATAAGGCATCTAGGTTCCCTGTTCACTCACAGGACTTCATCTGGCCTGTTTCACATGAAAGCTCATCCAAATACCATTCTTGAACTGTTTTAGAAAATTTTGAGATGCACCTCCTGGAAAATTACACAGGGATCAGGTTTGCATGGGGCAATGGTACTGCATTTTTTCCTTTTCTCCTGACTCCCAGAATAGGCAGGAACTAAATCAAGCTCTGCACAGCAGTGCTCACTGCTGCAGCTGGTGTCAGTGTGACTGTCACTGTGCCCTCACTGCAGCAATCCTTTCATAGGATACGTGAGATGTTCCTGGCCTGGATTCAAAGGGCAAAAGGGAGAAGGATAACAGTATAGGCCCTGGCTTTTGCGCATTTTGTTTACTGGAACATCCTTTTAACCATTCCACAGTGTACACTGCTGGGTTAGGGGAAAGTCATTAATGTTGCCCTTGGTAAGAGGATCAAGTAATAGTGCCATATGCTCCTATGTAGTGACATGCAATCCCTGCCTAGAAGAATTTTAAAACTGAAAAGCCAGATTAGACTAATTTTTGCTTTTTTTACTTTACTCTAAGAGTATACACTGTCACATCACCAGTGTCACTGAAGTATCTGTGCAAAGCAGAGATCTAGAAGTGCCAGCAAATCAGTCTTTTCCTTAAATAACTGTTTCTCTGTAGCCTGACTTTGTTTTAAAGGAAAGTCTGCTTATCCCCTTATTTCATGGAGTCAGGGCTCTGTGCCACCACTCCTTGTTCTGGAGAGCTGCTTATCATGACTTCATCTCTGTGACCTGAGATGTTCCCCAAAGACCACGGTCAGGCTGGGTCCCTACAGCAATCTGCAGAGGTGCAGAGCTCCCTGCAGGATAAGTATGAAGCCTCATCAGCTCTGTGAAGCCATCATAAAAAAAAAAGGGAAAAAAATTAAACAATGAGGAAATCGGTAACATTGAATCTGGTGTGTTCTTTGCAAGAGACTCAGAATTGTGTTGGCTCCCACCTTAATCCACCCCTGCTGACATGCATCAGGCATAAATCAGCACAGAGCCTGGCCCCAGTACTGTGTAAACATTAACTAATTAATCCTCCTTACAGCCTTTGGAGGCTGCAAAGGAGTTATTATTATACTTCTCTTCATAGAGTGTGTAACTGCAGCAGTGTGGATAAAAGATTAAAGGACACAGACATAATGATTGCTGAGCTTGGGTGCAGAAGAACTCTTGGACCTTTCTAGAGCACTTTTCACATAATTTTTTTAGCAGTCCCAACTGAGTAATAAACAGGAGGGGCTGTATAAGCTATTTCAAGACAAGCTTTGGGGCCTTATCTGTGTTATGCTTACAAATCATAGAAATTCTGTTTGCTCCTTGAAGGGCTTTACAGCAATGCTGAAAATCAGAATCTGGCCTATCATATTAATATAAAATATGAGGAAAAAATACCCAACAACAAACAAAGGGCAATGCAGAATATAGGTTTGTTACAAGCAAATTGGTTATGTTTGGATTTTTCTACATTAATGCTGTCCAGAACTCCCCTGTGTATTCTCAAGGAAATGACTTCGTTATATCAGTGAAGTATATTGAAAATGAAATCAGTGGCAACACCAAATGTGCCCAGACATGACAAGACTTTTAAATAACAACAGAAGAATTCTATCTCCTTTCCTGTTTGTTCCATGTTAACTTAAGGAGATTGGTGCTGACTTTCTGGAATGGGTGCAGCAAGCTGTAAATGATGTATGAAAATTAAATGAAAAGTCTCTGCCCAGGACACTGTGCACAGCAATCACTGCTGAGGCAAGCTAATAGCTCTTTGCTCCTGTACACTCTGACATGAGATGGAGCCAGAGAAGCCAGCAGTGCAGAAATTGGAACAACCACCCAAAAATATCCTGGACAGGACGTCTGCTGATTCTTCACTCAACCTCATTTTGGATGGAAGTGTCCTTTGACAGGGTTGGAGGGGAAGAGACCCAAATGCCTATAATTCTTCCTGTAAAACCAAGTGGTTTGCTCACAGGTAAGGAACAAGTCAGATCATGATGCCACCTTCTCAAGTCCTGTTTTTTCCTGCCTCTCTTTCACAACTTTGTTTGCTGTCCTCCTGTGTTGCAACATCAAACACCTGGGGCTGTGCAGCTGAGAGAGGCTCGCATCAAATGGGCAGAATGGAGCCGGTCCCTGTGTGTGGGTACAGTTGACACCTGGTGGTTGTGTCAGCAGTGCAGGGCACGGTGGCAGAGGGCATTTCTGTGACCCAGTTACTGAGAAGCTCCCTGGTAGTCACACTGCAGTGCCATACCGCAAACGGTGATTATTAATACCATTAAAAATTCATGCAAGCCCAGGTTCTGCAAATGCTCTGCCATGTGAACAGCCTGTGTGGAGGTAAAGAGGGCACTGCACAAGAGTAAAACTCTGATACTGATGCACTGGTTAGAAGTTGCCCTTCAGAGCTTTGGGCTTGACCTCCTCCTGGTGATGGACTGACCAGATGTTTCAGCAAGCATCCTGCATCTGGCACCCCCTTTGGGACATTTGCTATGTAGCTCTCTGCACCTCACTTGCTGTTTTTCCATAAGTAACTCGTGCAAATGTAAACCAAACCCAACAGAAATTAAAAAATAACACAAATTAAGCAAGATGCCATTTGTGTGGTACTCCTTCACAGCTCAGAAGCAGAGGGAGATGGGATTTAATTTAGGCCAGTCCTCTGCTGCATTTCAGATAAAGGATTTTTAATCTAGTTGTAGGTTGATAAAAATACCCCTCTCTGATCCTGCAGGCAACTTTTTCTGCCAATTTTCTTTGCAGAGAGAGAGAGAGAGGGGAAGAAATAATTGAAAGAACACTGCCGCATAGAAAATGACACTGACGGAGTAATGCACTTCGGAACTGTGTGCTCTGCCAAATCCTTGTTTTCTACTCTTTTTCCTTCCTTCTTTTTACTTTGGAAATTTAAAGCTATTGGTATTCATCAGCATGATTAGGTGGTGTTTTTTTGTTTCTGAGCACTAGCCAGGTAGCAGTCTTTTAAATACAAAATGATTCCTCTATTCTGGAGTGTTATTTCAACTTTCAGACTACAACTTGTTCCCTTCCACCTCAAGCAGAAAATTTTCAGGGTTAATTTATTCATCTAATTGCTGGATGCACATGTGGTATTGCAGTCCACAGTGATTTTATGGACTTAAGGCTATGGTAATGACTTAATAAACATGCATGTGTACATGATTTGAAGGCAATGTATTCTCTTGAATGTAACATTTCAGAAAACATGGCATGAAAAATAAAAGGGTAGCTAGAGGCATATCTCAGTGGAGGAGTGAAATGCTGAGCTTTTAGTATTTTTTTTCCAAATTAAAGACTCTGTTTAGAAAAGGTATTACCTGTCCAGCTTTCTGACAATTCACGAGCATTTGAACAATCAAAAAAACCTCACAATTCAACACCTTTTTTTTTTTTTTTTTGGCTTCCTTTGCCTGAATGCTCTTTTGAGCCCTGGTCTAGGGTCTGGAAATTAGTGTGCAAGTTCAGCTGAGTGGGGAAAAGGAACAGGACAAGTTTGATAGACAGCTTTCAGGAAGGGCATGTTAGAAAATCTCTGTTGTGGTCTATGGAAGGGTGAGGGAGGTCAGGAGGGAGGGACAAATTTCAAGAGCTGTTGATTGAGGGGCTGGTTAATTACACCACGCCAGCTTAAACAAAACCCAACACAAATGCACCTCTGTTAAAGTGTATGAATTTACACTGGTTGACTGCTGAAAGGAGGGAGGGTTGGACTCTGTAAATGTTGGTCAATTTATTATGCTTGAAAGTTAAAACTATTTCTGATTGTACCATTGTCAATGATTAAACCTGATGGTCTGGGTGCAACTTCCCACTTGGGAATGAACCCAACAGGTGGCTGGGGATGTTCACCCTCTGCATGGCTCCTTCTTTTCTCCTTTCCCACTCACTGCCCAAACCAGGACACCAGCCAGGATGGGGCTTTGACTGACCCTGTACGGCAGCAGCTCGTCTGCTCTTTTCCAGTCTAACAGAGCCGTGACATGTGCTGGCAGTGCTGCATGAACTGCTAAGGTTTTTTTTTTTCTGATTAGGCCGATTTCCATTGGCAAGCAACCATCTTCTTGAGTGGTCCCTTAATAAGTGCTGGGATGTCTGGTGAAAAGGATGGTTCTCTGATAACTGGGGGAAAGGAGCTGCTTGCAATGAGATTTGTGTTTGTGTGCTCAGTGATATTGGGTGGGAGGACTCTAGTTCCTTAAACTTTGCTTTCCCAAATATATACTCTGTTGCTTCGTAAATCTAGTGGAATGGTTTGTAACAACATCCAGATCATGAAAACATGAGACCAGGTGCCAAGTGGTTAGCCAATAGCAGATGTAAAAATCTTTGATTCTTGGAAAGGTCTGGATACATGTTTTAGCCATTGCCTAGGCCTGATACCTGCAATACTTCAGGATAATTTTTTTTCCTGGAACTGGAGAGGTCACAAAGTTTTTGAATGTCTTAGCTCAATTTTGAACAGCATTTGGCTCACTTTTTAGTACAGCTCTGGTCTGGATGCCAGAGGCTCACCTGCACTTAGCATCTCTGTTTCCTTTAAGCTGTGATCAGAAAATGTCTCACTGGCAACACTTGGCAATCACTCGAGATGGTAAAGTCATCTTTAGTCCCAGAAAATTAGGTTCCTGATAAAATGGCTATTTTTGGCCTTGACCAGATGAGTCCCTGGGGGATACCTATAAGCATTTCAGCATGCTGTGGGTTTGGATGCCATCTTAGCCCGCTCTGGCTCAGGAGGCTGTTCTGGGACATGACCAGTTTGGTGTCTGAAGTTGGATGTAAGGAAGGCCCAGGACCTCCAGACAAACTGGTGGTTGATGGGAAGGAGCATCCTGCATCCCACTGCCCTTCACTTTGTTGTACGTATTTGCCCATCCAACCCTGCCCCTGAAAATTGTCTTTCTGCTGAAACTGATTTTCCAGTTTTGGTGAGGTAAATGGTGATGAATTGTTCTGCTTGAGCTATGGCATTTTTCCTCAAAAAATGTCACATTTTTGGAGGAAGAGCTGGTGAAGGACATGACTTTCTTGCACTGCTGTGACTCTGAGGCACAGTGGAGATTTTCTCTATCTTGCTGCTTCCTTGCTCCCAAGAAGCCAAGTTTAACTCATCTTTCTGTTAAAGGAAGGAGCTAATGTTGAAAAATGAATCACAGAGGTGCAGCTCTTGAAGCCTGCGGTGCTTACAGCTGTTGGTTGCCTCGGTGAGAGCCACATCAGCTTCCCCCATGCTTGATGCAAAAACAACAGGAGAGTTATTACGGATTTCAGTTGGTTTTATTCGATCTGGAAGAAGGTGTGATGGAGTGGTCTCCCACTTTCACATTTGCTGTCCTGAATATTTAAAAGCAGGAACAGTGTCTGTGAAACTCTTCACCCCTACAACTGTTGTAGGTCCTTGCTCACAGTGCTTAGTGGCTACTCAACCATTACAGCCAGTAACACCCAAAAGGGCCACAAGTTCCCTCTGCCCTTGGTGTCCAGCACCCGTGCCTCCATTCTGACTGCAGTTCTTGTGCTCCCTGCTGCTTCCTACACTCATTATTTTTCATTTTGCCACTGCTAGTTTTTCTAGCAAGGTGCCATTTGTCACAACTGCTTTATTGAAGCAGGGGAAAGATTGGGCTGGGAGGGTGAGGTGTGCAGAGTTTCACAAGGGGTGAAGTTACTGCCGCAGCACCAGATTCCAGAGCTGAAGGTGACTGCAAGCACATCCTGGAGAGTGTCATTCATTATTCCCACGAACAAGCAAGATGAAGCTATTCCTCTTGGCCCTCATGGGAGGTGCTGTTTAAAGGAGGAAAAGGCAGGTCTTTCTTCAAAGAGCACGCAAGCTAACCAAACTAGGCAAGGATGGGAGAAAATAAATATTGCCCTGACTACTGAGATCAAAAGCAAGGCTTGGAGGTGCTGAATGATTTGCCTGGGTTGGTATAAGCAGTCTGTAGAGGAGCAGAGGTGGGAAGTGAACACAGAGCCTCTTGCCTGGCAAACAGCATCCTCTGAAATACTATGTAGTCAAGAAAATGGCAATTTCATCAAAACCCAGCAGTTGCCTGTGAACTCTGACACTAAAACAACTGACATAATTAAAACAACAAAAAAAATCTGTTTATTTTTATCATAGTATTTTTCTTGTGTAAAAAGTGGTTGAGGTCTTTTTCCCCACTGTTTTCATTGTTATTTGGTGTTGTTACTGTATTTAATAACTAATTACTAATTATTTTTGATAGCAAATTACATCGAGATTCCTGAGTCTAGATGTTCCAGAATTCCTGCTCTCAGAAACATTTGCAAGTTAATTCCTTCCCCTGGCTTTGTACTAAAAGGTATTGGAATATGTTGACGTTTGTCACAAGACAAGTCTTATTCTGGTGAAGGATGAGGAGCAATGTACTTTGTACTATTCTTTAAAGATTGTCCCTTGATTGTCATATCTTACCTAGTTAAAAATAGGAATGATGTTCATTGCATTGGGAAATACGCTTGCAATACACTTGTGTTGTTTTCAGAAAAACTGAGCTCTTAATTACATGTAAAATGCAATTTTTGCCTGATACACTCTGGCACTATGAATATAACCCCTTAATTAACCATTTAATTCCTCTAAATTAAAGAAAGATCATTTAGAATATTATCATGAGCACATTTGGGTCATTAACACTAGCTTTATCCTCTGTATCAAAAAAGAAAAAAATATTTTATTCTTTCCTTGAGCTGAGCTGTAAGGTTTTATATTCCTGGACAAGCAAAGGAGAGCTTTGTTCCTAACTCCTAATTTTGCATTTCTGCTCAAAAAAGAGCACACCCTGGATTAATTTTTCCCCCTATTGTCCCAGGCTGCCTGGCCCCAAAGGCTGTTGTGTTTAGGAGAAGGAAGTTAAGTTACTGCCCCCTGACAGACCTCCCTGTCAGCTCTTCAGGATATCGGTGCTGGTTTGTTCGGTGGGAAAACACCTAAAGTCAACACAGGGAGGCACTGGAAATAGCATTCAGATGGTCGGGGGACATGCAGGGGGCCGGGTGGAAGCACGTGAGAGAGCTGAGCCCAGTAAGGAGCCATTTAATGGAACCATTTAATGACTGTGTAACTGTGTTTCTCCTTTGGCTACCAGGAGCTCCCTGGAGCCCTTGCCCACTAGCCAGTAGTGAACACATCTGCTGTTGGAAGATGCAGAGATTTTTCTGTTGACTTACACCAGGCTCGAGCGTGAAACCCCTGCCTTGAGGCTGAGGGTAATTACTGCTGCACAGCACAGACATGTGGGGCTGGTTAGTTCCAGGCTAGATAGGGACAGGGTGTTGATGGTTCCCAGGTAGAAATCAAAATAGGACAGATGCTTTGCTCCTGGCAAGCGTGTGTTTAGGTTGAGGCTCATTCCAGAGGACGATTTGGGTACCCAAAGAAGAGCAGAGGTAAAATTAGGTCTTGCAGACAAAACTGTAATGTGAATCAGCTGCTGCCTGACCCTGAGAGTGTCTGGGTTCAATATCTGTTTAAATATCTGCAGCAGCACTTCTGTATGCCCAGGGCTGCCCTGCCTTATTGGGATCCAGGGAATTCACTTGAAAGTACATTAAGCACCACTCAAAAACTCTCCTGAGGTGTGCAGGTGACTGTTCCAGCTACCTGAAGAGAGGCAAAGGCCATGTTGGTCACATCCAAGAAGTAGCATCAGGAAAGGTTTTTTGAGGACTGAAGCTCTGAACTGAGGTAACCAAGTTCTGCCTCCCTCTTGCTTCTATGCCTGGGGCTGATCTGGATCTGATCTTCAGTCCAGGAGTGAGGAGCAACTGTCTGTGATGGTGGCAGGTGATTGAAGAGGGACCAGGGACCACAGTTACCAAAGATACTCCTGTCACAAAGAATTGGGAAATTTTTAGTGATAAGAGGCATGCACATTAGGTTCCTTGGTGATGCTAAGTGCTAGGCTGCAGGTCTACCTGTGCATTCATGAAACACTAGTGAAGTTGAAACTGAGTGTCACTGCAGAAGCGCTGGTTAACTGGGGTGGTTTTTTTGCTATCGCCCTCTTTTTTTTTCTTTTTGGTTCACAGATCTGTGCTTTTATGCTTTTCCATTACAGAATTTTATGCCACTACTGTGGATGAATTAATCTTCTGAGAATGGCTGTGGCTGTCCTTTACTGACGGGGGAGGAGGGCAGCAGGAATGACTCCAGTGCTCCTTTAATTACCGATCTCATTAATTACCCTCCAAACCAAGTGGGTTTTTGCTCAGGGCTGTTTCCACAAGCCAGAAAGTCCTTCTGGAACTGGTTTACACCTGAAAGGGTAATTGCTTCCTGACTCTATGCTTAAATACTTCCAAAACCCAACAGCATCTCATCCAGCTTCATCACACACCTCCTCCCTCTGCAACACTGGGCTTAGCCCAGTTAGGAAAGTTCCTTATTTAGCCCCATTTTAAGACACCTGCCTGATAATAATCCAGGCATAGCCTGTAGCTGGAATTGTTTGTCCTCTGCATGCCTGATATGGTCAGGACCAGAATTTACATCCTGTGGTTTATATCTGGAAATAAATGGAACAGGCAAAAAACACGTGGGCAGACTCAAAATGGACAGTGCTGTGCCTGAGCAGCCTCCCAGCAAACTCCCCCTGCAGCTCCTTCCGCTGAGATTGCTGAGCGCTGTGCCTTGGCCCACAGGATACTCTGGTACGGTGCCAGAGAAGCAGTCGAAAAAGAAAAAAAACCCAACCCAACCTACCAGAAATCCTCTTTCCTCTGGAGGTCCCTGAGCAAACGTGGTTCTGGCAAGGAAGGAGGATAAAAATGATCCCCTTTGTGGGTGCACTGCACCAGCTCGGCGCTGCCGTGTTGCTGCTCCATAGGCACTTTATGAGTGATGTGACAGCTTCCCTGACTGAAGTAATTCCAAGTACTGTAACATGAAGTGTCAAGGCAGACAGTAGAAAACATTTCAATCCTTTTCATTAGAACAAAGCACTATTCTCTTGACGGCTTTCAAATGCATATTGTTTAGCTATTATGTGCTAACCTTGACTGTTATATTCCAAGCACAATAGCAGTGGGAGCTTTCTGCTTTTTTGTTCATTTCTGATCATGGTAAGAGGATTTATCTTTTTTGCAGGGTCAGTAAATATTCAGTTATAAAGGGGGAAAAAAAAAGTAAAAAGAAATATTTATGTTGCAGAAGCAGTGAGAAGGAACTCTGAGGTCTCCTCTTGTGTCTCAGTTTTCAGGTGGGTCAGATGGTTCCCAGTATGGATTTTTACCCCAGAGTGGCTTGTACTTCTCTTGACAGAAATCAAAGACTGCAAGTGCATCCTACCTAAACTGCTCGTGTGACGAGTGACAGGCTGATGCAAAAGTGACTGCAATGTCAGCTGCTGAAAGCCTCAGGCAATGTGCAGCAGGTAAACGGTTAATTAAAATGATTCTTCAAGGATACCTTTAAGGGAACATGGAACCTTTCCAAATCTCCGCGGGGAGTTATTGATGGAAATTGCTGCTTCACTTTTTCGCTCAGGGATACACACAGGGTGGGTTACCTTAACCATTTCTGACATTTCATCTGTCTGACCATGAGGTTGCTGAGATTGGAAGATTAAATTGCTCCTGGAAGAATGAGATGTGACACAGGTGAAAGCCAAAGATAAAGATACAGAAATGTGTAAGCAACACATGAAAACCCCTGATAAAGCCTGAGCTCCTTTTTAGGACCAGGTGGGCCATGAATGCTGGAGGACAGAAGTTCTCCTTGTTCTCTCAAAGGGCTTTGTAGCCTCTGCTTGCCCAAAAGCCTGATTGATTTTTTTTGTCCCATTCTCCTGAGTTAACCTTTTCCAGTTTCCACAATCTCATCTATTCCTCACACTTTTTTCTCTCATCTCATTCTTTATTTTTGAACAACCTTGTTTTGTTCCACTTACAAAACTCTTTCTCAAAGTAAAGCATTTCCTATCCACATCTCAATCCTACTTCCTGACCTCTTCATCTCTTCCCATCCATTCCTACCTTCTCCCCTGCACCAGCTCGCACTCTCATTTTTTCCTACCCCAAACTGGAACTCTAAAACTACCCTCTCCTGCTGCTATCCCTTTGCCTCCAGTGGATTTGGCTCTTCCTTTTCTGCTGTTTGATTTCTCCTCCTTTCTCAGTGCCAATGCCTGACAGAGGAGTCCCTGATTATATGTCTTCATTGTAATTAAACTGGGCCAGAGCCCATTTGCTGGCACTAAGAGCAAGTGGCACAGCCTGGCTCACGTCCATACAGCTAAACTCTCTTCCTCCCATACAGGATGGCTTTATCCTTTCTGCCTATTGGGAACAGCCTTTGGCAAGTGCTGCTCTCTGAACCCTGCCCAGACACAGCCTCTCAGAGTACTCCCTAGGACAAGCCAAAACGGTGCCAGGGAGCATGCTAATAATTAAACATTATAGACTGTGCTACAGGCCATGGTGCTGTTTAATTTACTTGTAAAAATGCAGCTGAGAGAGTGGGAGAGGCAGTGTCCTTGCTTTCAGCTCAGGTATCCACTCACAGTACAGCCAGCATGGCTGGTTTGGCCCCTGTGAGGACAGTGGTTCCTAAAGATTGAGCAAGGGCCTCTGGAAGCACAAACCTCTTCTAAGCATAAACTTGGCTAAACATGGGCAAGTTTTTTAATCTAGTGGGGGTGTGGGAAGCATGTCCTTGGTTAAACTCCTGTCCTTCAGCTACCACTGCCAAGTTCCTGCCCCCAGATAGAATCTTCCAAGCAAGGATTGCCTTGTGGCTTTTTTTAATATGAGTTAAAAAACCATTTTTTTCTGCTCCCCCCGGCCCCAAGGTGAGGATAGTGAAATCCAGCTAAAGGGAACACCCACATGGGAAATTTAAACTCCTTTAGTTAACATCTAGCAAAATCTGTATTGGCTGAATGCAGGGTCGTACTGTGTGTAGACAGTGTAAAGCATTTTTGTAGTAAGTGGTAACACTTTTATCTGCCACAGGTGAATGTAGATATGCACACAGGCTGGGAGGGTGCCCCTTTGACAAATCACATTTACCTGAGACCAAACACATGCCAAACCGAAAGGAAGGTCCTAAGCTCTTGGGATGAGTTTGAGAATAATGTTCTGAACAGGGTTAGCGTGAAATTGTGCCAAGGCAGAGATAGTGTTGGTCCACTGGCTGCAAGCCTAGGATTTAGCTCTGACCCAGGGGTAAATGCCATGTGGAAATCCTCCATAACCAAGCTCTAAATAGCCACCCCTCATGTTTTTATACCCTGAAAGCGTTTGAGATAAATAGCACATTCACATCGAGGTGTGTGACACACCTGGTGCCTGTATATATGTGTGTATATTTATAGCCAGCCAAAATCTAACACCACTACATATTGAACTGGTCAAAGTAGAGAGGTAGGTTATTGCTGTTTCCATGGATTTTAAAGTGTTATAAGCAGCCAGGAATAAAAACAATAAATAATTGCTGTGTTACTGAATTCTGATGTTATTTCTGAAATAACCATGTATATTTTCTGAAGGTTTTGCTTGTCTTTTAAGCCTGAAATAACAGGCATGCAATGTCTTTTTCTTTTTCTTTTACTTTTTTCAAATATATATATTTGTAGATGGGATCACTGGTGGGTTCTCTGCACTAATAATGAATAAAAGGCTTGAAAGCAGCTTTTCAGTCAGTGAGTGCTGCCTGGAATTTGTCTTGGACTGTGATTTCAGATTTGGCCCTGTAGACAGTAATATGTTCATCATCCCATGCTTCTTGTAACCACCTCCTTGTGTACAGCATGAGTGAGGATGACTGAAGCATGCGGGTGGCCAAAGTGTTCTGTGTGCCATTTTGTCATTCTCCTTGTTGCGTTTTCCCAAGCTGCCACCCTGGAAGTTTGTCCTTTCCCAGGGCAACAAGGGCTGTGTGGGAGGCTGGAGCTGGGTTCTCAGCCCTGTGTCTGGTTGTGTGGTCTGAGGCAGAACATTCACCTTTTGCAATCCAGCCCATGTGCCAGGCTGCACGCTTTGCTCATCCTATCTAGCAAAAGAATGTTGCTTGCTACAGTTCCTTTTTTTTTTACCCCCCCAAAATCCTACTGTCTTTGTTTGAAACTGAAACAGATGCTCACATTACATGTGCATTAGCACATTACTAAGTCCATCCAAGGCAATGGAAAAATCTCTGGTGGGACTGTCTGGTGTTAGAGAATAAGAGTGACTTTGTGCACTGTGTGGGACCTGACAGGACTCTCTGGCTGAGCAGAATGGCAGCAGAAGACCATTAGCGCACAGATAAAGGAATTGTGTTTTCTGCTGGTGTTGCAGTCATTGGTGATTTTCCCTTTGACTCCAGCGGAGATGGGAGTTGAGATGACGCTCTTGCCTTTTAATGGACACATTTTTCTTTTCAGCTCAGACATGAAGATTTTTGGAGGGGAAAGGCAGTGACTATCAAGACAGAAGATGGCTGCGAATGCAGCAATTGCGTTGGCTGATCTGAGTGCTGTGGAACCCACACGTAAATGCTTGAACAGGAGGGAAGAGATTTCCAGGCTGGGGCCCTCACTGGAGAGAAGCAGTGCAGAGCAAGTGAAGGGAAAGGCAGGCCACCAGAGCAGAGGTGAGGAGTGGGAAAGTCAGGCAGGCCACGGGACTCAGCACAGCACAGAGAACAACCAAATCCCAGACCTTTGGTCTTGTTTAGGTGTGTCACTTAGGTGGCTCAGCAGGCTCATGGAAGAATGGTTATCAAAACACTGCCAGCCTCTCTGAAAGGATGAAACAGAAGCAAACCCACAGGGTCCATAACTAAAAACATTCAATCTGAAATCCTGTTCAAATAGATCTAACGTCTTCTGCTGATTTGTCACCCTTCACACCTTCCTGAGCTGCCTGCGTGAGCACTGCAAGGCTGCAGTTTCCTTCCCAGAGAAGCTGTGTTTTCTGCAAACTCAGAGCTTCTCTGGGCTTTGCAACTTCTCAGATCTTGGTAGAATCCATCCCATTTTCTTTCTCCTCCTGCCCTGTGTGGGTGGAAGCCCTGTGGGGAGGGGAGCAAGGTAAACAGAGCTGAGCAGAAGAGGTTCAGGGAGGCTTTCCACTGGGGAAATAGAGGCCTTGTGCTGGGAGCCAAGTGTCCTCAGCTGAATCCATTCCAGCTCATTCTCCCCTCTTCTGCCCTCAGAGAGGATTTAAGCTTTTCCAACACAAGCCAGGGGTAATAGCTAGGAGAGGTCTTGGATTTCTATGGATTTTGGCTCAGACCAGACTTCTTTCCACTTCCCAAGGAAAGTGCACTGATAGCCTGATTTATGCATGTACCTTTTGCTGGGACTTAATGAACAATTTTATGACACAGAGCTTTTCCAGCAGTATGTGCTGGCCTCACTGCACAGCAATAATTGCACAGCAGATGTGTATGGCCACGGGCCATCCAGCTGATGACAAAAGGTGTGATGGCAGGAGTGGCTCTCTGCATTTCTCTCCTTCTTTCTCTTCTTCCCAGGTTCTCCCAGGTAGGAAACACTGCCAATGACAGTGTGGAAGTTCATGTAGCTCTTCTGTGAACCGAACCTTCTTTCTGACCATGTTCTTACATTTCAGTGAGGTAATTCAATGTCCATGAGGGACATTGCAGTGGGCACAAGGCTGTGACTCTAGGGGTAGTGTATCCTTGGGAAGTTCACTCATTTTGCTTGCTGTTGAATCAGCTCACCATGTCTTAAGTGTCTGTGTTGACTGCAAAACCTCTGTCCAACACTCAAACAGGGCAAGTAAAAAGAAGCTGCAGCATTTTCTGGCTTTATTTCAGCAGTTTAGTACTGTACTTAACCTCTCCAGCTTTCTTCTGTGAGCTCTGCTTGTGTGGGTGTTGGGGAACCTGCTTTCTGCTGTGCTGTGCTGAAAGGCTGCTACAGGAACCTTTTGCCTGTGCTTTTTACCTCTAGTTGAGAAAGCTGCTATTCCCACAGAAGGATCTGGAAAGCCTGATATGCTGAGCACTCAATACCTGTCTTTGCTGGTCACTCTGGGGTACTGAAGCCTTCAGTCCCTTCTCAGTACAAAGGTTTGTTGAACCAGGGCCTAAGAGGTCTCAGAAGTAATTTGTGAATAGTTCTACTTAAGGGATAGGGATGTTGTGTAGGAAATGCCTTAGTTCTGGTGGAGAACACTCTGCCTTGGATATCCTCAGCCAGTCAGCCCCATCCAATCAAGAGGAATTCCCCTTTGATTTTTTAATTAACCATTTCCAAATTTGGTGTTTCCTTTTTTAGAGGGTGTGAAGAAGGCACAAACATAAATTTTCTGAAGCTATTTTACTGTGAAGACTCAGCAGCAGAATGCTACACTTGGATTCGAAATTGATACTTGGATTCTCTGAAGGGAGATCGCTGATTTTCCCTCCTTCACTGTAGATCCTTATTCTTGTCAGGAACACAAGAAGCACATCCCAGCATGATCTTCCAGCATGTACCTGTCATGGAAGCTGGTGCAGGTTGAAGAATGGGAGTGGAGGAAAGGATAGGGATAATTCTGGCAACATATTCCTAGGGATGCTGGAAGGAGGGAACTGAGTATGCTGAAGTGAAAAAACACTGTCCAGGGCAGCGAGAGACAGCTTCTCCCTGAGGGAGGACAAGCTGGGGGATGAAGGTGACCCCAGCCTGGGCAGTGATGGGGTACAGCCCTGCAGGGTATGAACGTGGTGGGCACAGCTTGAGGGGTCCATCAGCATTTGCAGAGCAGGCAAGGGGTGCACCAGATCCACACAAAGGGTACAGCCAGCAGGAAATGGATCCAGGTCCAGAGTCAGAGCTGGACACAAGGCTACAACATGGATCCAAAGTCCATCCAAGATCAGACTGGAGACGTCCAGCGGGGTGGTGTAACACCTGTACAAGCCAATAATTTGCACTCACTTATTTTCTAACCAGGATGTCCTGTGATTTCGATCTCTCCAGGGTACTCTTGAATCTCAGTTTGCTTTAGATGCTGTATGACAGGAAAACAATGTGAACTGAGGAGAATAGCATGGTGTCTTCCCTAATATTCACTTATGATTTAAAAAAAGATTGAACTTTCAAAATGGAATTTCTTAAAGCTTTTTGAATCTCTGTGTCCTAATTTAAAATAATTGATAACCACGCTAGAATTAGTAGGTTATGGATTTTATTCAGTGCAACACACAGGTCTTTGGGACAAACGGTTGTACAATCTTTCTCGGATGAATGGTAGTATTGGAACGAATTTGCTACCCAGGCAGAGATGATCTGTTTCAAGCATTATCCAATATTTATAAGATAACAGCTGATATTTTTGTTATTATATGTATTTTCCTAAAAACTCAGATTCATCCATCAATAACAGACCAGCCTGAGTTGAATTGTCTTAAGGACTGAAGCATGTACATTTGTTTTATTACAGTGTCCTTTTTATGGTCAATTTTCTTATTTATTTTGGTCCAGTGTTCAGGGGAGCAACATGCACCATGTGCAATTTATGGATGCTATTGGATACAGCAGGATCAGAAATAAAAATCAACTATTCATAAAGCTCAGCACACTTCCATAGTCACAGGTATCATTCCTCCTCTTGCAAAACTCTGAAAAGGTCAGCTTTGTGAGAGAAAGGCATAGTTATTACTGCTTATTCTTGTGTTATCTCTGTTCCACACCACTAATCATGTTTGATTTATCAGTCAAATTTTCCATTATCAATGGAGAATAAAATTCAAGGCTTAATTTCAGAAGAACAAACCCTCTGCTCTTAGCACAGACATTAGATTGTCCCTCTAATTGTCTTGTTCACCTTTCCCCTTTGCATGGTAAATCATTTCTTCTAGGCTTCTTATATTTTCCTCATAAATATTTGAATTTTTGGTTTTTAAATGGATGAAATTACCTAAAAAAGGGCTTCGTGTCAGCTCTCTAGCTTGTGTAAGAGCAAGGAGAATTCCTGGCTCCTGAAGCTGGCACCTGGGAAGAAGGGAGTCCCCTTGGTGAAAAGCAAGTAATGAAGTTGCACTGCGAAGCAAAAATCATCTGAGAGCAGAAAGTAGGGCAAGCTTTTGAATATGAAGTTGTGAGCCTCCAAGGAGAACCTGTGAGTTAATTATTGTTAGGTTTTCAGTCTCTGGGGCCTCTTGACCGTGTCTTCCTTGCCTTCCTCCTTGACCTGCTGCGGCCTGCCCACATGGAATTCTTTGTCCTGCAGCTCCCTCAGCTTTCCACCACAGCTTTTCACCTACAGATTTTCACCTGCCTGCCCTCAGCTTTGCAGGGATGAGCAGGCTCATGCTACAGCTTACACTAAATTAACTCGCTTGCTCCCTGCTCCCTTGGCTCTCCCATTAGAAGGTAGCTCAGACGTCCCCTGGAGATGAGGCAGAGAGCTCTGGAAGACATCCTTGGAAACATCAGCCTAAAAACCAGACTGTGTTTTTAGAATAAAAGTTAAGATGTTTAAGTGATCAGCTCCTTTTCAGAGCTATGCAGATTCCCTGGCTGCTTAAGAGTTTCAGGTGTGTGAAATCAGGGCATCTTACCAGTGACTAGTGACTCCAGGTGTCTTAATGCTGCAGTGCCTAATAATGCTGTACAGGGAATAAGAGATTAGATGTAATATATGGAAATCAGACAGCTTTGACATGTCTTTAGGCACCTGACATGGGAGCAGCCAACCCTCTAATGACCCAAAATTTTGGCTCCACAAGTACATAGGGAAGCTGAGTGTTGGGCTTTCCTTTTAGAAGAAAAATGATATATATACTGTGACTCAACTGTATTTATATATATAAAATCAAGAGAAATTTTCCATCTGCTTTTAGTTTTGCATACAGAGAAACTTCAAAGGCTTCCTCACTGTTTATTTTTATGAATGAACATATAAAAACATATATACAACTGCATAAATACACAATCTTGAACAGAGGAGGGGTGTATGCACACATACAGTTTGGTGGTGGATCCAAAACTGTGTTTTTGTGTAGCAAACAAGCCCTAGGTTTCAGCCTTGACAAAGAGCACAGTCCCTCAGAAAGCGCCATTGTGTTAAGAAATTATAGTTTTGAATAATGTGGGAAACTTCCCACATTGGAAGGATGGGACAGGCCCCCTCCTGATGAGTGCACAGAGGTGAAAAGCAGCTCACAGGGGCTGCAGCCATGGCCCTGCAAACCTCGCTGGGGGTCCTGCACGAACTGCACGCTGCCTACTTGGATCTGCCGGCTGCAGCTTTCCGACTCCAAGCACCATCTCACTCCCTGGCACACTTATCTCCCTTGGCTCAACCACTCAGTGCCTTGGTGACTGCATGAGAAAGCTGTGCAAAGCCTGGCTGAACACGGAAACTTCGGCACCTTCTCTGTCTTGTGTGCAGGATGAACCACAGCAAATCCGAAGTCATCTGATTGCACTTGGAGTAGTGACAACTCTCCAACACATGGAAAGGGGCCAGCTACCAGACCAGCTCAGTTTTCCTTGTTTAATCTCTTAAGCACATTTTCAGGCTTAACTGCTTGAGTGGCAGAACCCCCATCAGCAATTTAAAAAAGCAATTATTTTGAATCTCTTCAGAAAATATTTTTATCTGCATGATTCTGCTCAGTAGCTGCGTATTAGAAATGGTATGAATCACTCCAAAATATTAATTGATAAGATTCATGACCTTAAAAACATTATTAAGAGCAGGGTGTAAGGCATGCACAGTTTCATTCTGGCCGGGGGGACACAGCATTTTAATGAAAGAGTGTTAATTATCACAAAGATGGTAGAAAAATCTTCAGTTGAAAAGTTCCCTATATGATTGATTGTGCTTTATGCCCTCCACTTTACACAAAAAGACCTATGAGGCGAGTTATAACTCTGCAAATCCCTACTGAAAAACTCCCTTTTCCAGAAAAGTATTTTTTTCATACCACTGTGCGCTTCTGAGCCACCATAGCAAAGGCGTGAGTGGCAGCTCTGTTCCCTCTGATCTTCCTGCTCCTAACAGTCCCGTTTTTGTAAGAGTGATCTATTGTCTGTAGTTATTGAATGACATTTAGGAAAATTTCCATTTGTGTTTTCCTGTGCATGCAGTGAAACTTCCAACATCCTCCACTGGTTATTGCGGAGCCGGAGATAAAAGAGACCCACTGGCTCGCTTAATTCGCTGCGCCTGCCTTTCTCCTGCTCAAGCTTGTCCTGTTTTTCAGAAGTGTTTACCTGATTAGCACATACAATTACTGATGTGTGCACAGGGCTCAGTTCAGGTTTCGAATGTTCCCTGAACCTTTCCCTCCAGATCAAAGCTCCCACGTCCTCCTGCGCCAGATCAGCCTCCTGCTGAAGTCAGAGTGACTTTGGCTGTTAACTTTGGCCCACGAGCACATTCCCAGAGTGCAGAATTAAGAGAGGGCTCCAGCGCTTCGCTGCATCAGGACCTTTGTTGGAAGCAGAATCCAAGCCTTCGTGTTTTTACATTATCAGTCATTTGTGAATTCCTTATAATTTTTTTAATGACTTTTGCAGAGAGCAGTCAGATGCTATTAAAGTTTTACTGAATTAAACTGGAGAAACTAATTTTGCTCTTAGTATTTTATTTCAGTGTGTAACTTGATTTTTAAGGAGCACTTTGTATTGCATGGCCGTTTGCATTTGCTTTATAAGCATAACATAAAGGTTTCCCTGGAGTCATGGAAAAATTGCCTTCTACGTCCCCTATCTAATTAACACCATGTATGTTGCCTAACTCCTTATAATTCACTCCTGAGCACAGTATATAGAACATGATTGGAAAAATAATTTGAAGCAATGAGAAAAAAATGCCTTTTGTAATATATATGATATGGCCAAATGCACTTCCAATCAAATTATATTAAGAAAAAGAAAGGACAGCACACTGAGATATCTGATGTTGAAAAGAAACACCAAAGGCTTAATTAAAAAGTATGCCTATGTTTTTAACGGGCACTGTGTTTAAAGCATAGCAATGAAACCTTTCTTGCAGGGTAGCTCAGAGCCCTGTCTGTGTCTGGGCTGGGGCTGTTCAGCTCCCTGGTGAGAGCCCTGATCCTCCATCCCATGGGTCACAGAGGAGCTGCTAAGCCCGGTGTGTTCTGGTGGGTCACAGGAGGAGAGCACTCAGCCAGTGCCCAGTTAATTGCAGGGCTGGGGTCTGTGGTGAGGACACAGCAGATGAGCCTCTGCAGCCGGGTAAATCCAAGTGTTGCCTTGCAGCTGAGGGGGGTAAGACTTTAAACCTCTCTAACTAGATTGTAAGTGCTGCCTGACCAGGCTCTGGGGATTTTTAATTCTTTTTTATTTTTTTCCTTTTCTCCCTGTGGATCCTGAAAGACTAATATGATTTGGAGAGAGAGCAAGTGTCAGTGGACTCAATTCTTGCTGGTGCATCAGCAGTGGAACCAAATTCCAAATGAAGACGTTAACCCCTTCCCCTCCACAGATTTATTGAGGTTAATCAGACTACGCGTGCATAAGCCAGGGCACTGCTGAAGGCAAGAGGATGGATTTGCATCCTGCATAAATTAAATGTGGAGGCAGAGCTGGGGCACAGGCAAAGGACTGAATCCATCCACAGTTGTGCAGTAACAGTGCTTGTCACATCAACCAAAGGCAGCCTTTGCTCATGCTGCAAATTCGGCACCTTTCCTCACAGCAGGACTCGGTTCTGACCTGCCACCCCTTTGCTCCCTTCATCTGAGATGGAAACTCCTCCACCTTTCCTGTGGAGAGTGAGCTCATGTGAGACCCCACAATTCTTTTGCTCTCAGATTTTTCTCACTGCTGGGCTTTCTGCAGAACTTGTCACCACTGGCTGTATCTGGGTGTTTTAAGGTCATGTTGCATTTCCTTACTAGAGGGAGATAAATATATATTCATATTTTCTATACATGCACTCAAAAAAATAAACATTCCCTTTTAAAGCTTCTCAGAAGATGTGGTGCCATTTCCTGAAGAAAAGGGGGGGGGGGGGGGGAGTTTGAGGAAAAAGGCAATTAGGAAAACAAATGCTTTTGATTTTAACAGAATTAATGTACATGTTTATTTTGCCAGAAAAATGAAAATGCCCACCCTGATTTTGTCCAGGACAGGGGATGTCCATGAACACTAAAATGGGTAGAACTATTCCAGACTGTGGACAAAGACCAAATCTGTTAGGTTTATAATTTCACTTGGAAAAGTGGACTTCAGAAGTGTCTGGTAGATGCACCAGAAATTACTAACTTGGTTTTAGCAAAAGACAGCTACAACGAATGTACCTACTTAAGCCAAGGCTACCAAAATTCCCCCTCCTTGCATAAGAGACAGCCTCCAGACAGCCCCAAAATATATATTGCATGTAGGGCCCCAGATGACTTGAAATAGTCCTCTCCCTTTCATAAATCTTGATTTTTTTCCTTCAGGAGTAAAAAGTCCTGTCTCCCTTTTGCTTTCTTATTTTCAGATGTGTAGGATTCAAGAGCGCCCTCCTCCCTTTCCAGCCTGGATGTTTTTGTTGCATGGATTTCAAAGCATCTGCATTGAGTAAGGTGGTCACTGCCACTCACTTGTGAGGTGCTGGAGGACTCTGCTCTCAATTCAGAAACGCTGCAGACACTTGACACGCCAAAGGAGTCAAGTGAGCAGTATGAGATGTTTATCAATTGGGAAATGCAGATCTCATATGCCAAAATGGAGTGTAGAGAATAATTGGTTCAGGGCACTGAAACATGGGCACTGCTGCCTTTTGCTAAGGGAGGGCATCAGTTGCAAACCAAATTCCTTCCTGCATTAACCAAATTGCCTATTGCACTGGGTACATCCCTTATTAAATCAAACATCTTCCAGCTCTGAACTGCAGCTGTCAGTTCCTGAATCAAATTTATTAACTATTAAACGTGTCACCTGCAAAATGGCATCAATATTCTCTTCCTAATATATAGCAGTGGTTTACAGATCCCTGAGCAGATGAGGAAGGTACACAAAAGACTATAATTTGGGATAACCTAAAATGCACCAAGCACCTTCTCAGATGAATTGAGATCTGCATTCCTGGTCACTGAAAATGAAGCTTTATGCTTGCAAAGCTCTTCCTTTCAACTTCTCTTTTAGGGCCACTGGTATAAGATCACATAGTGTGGCACTAATACTGTTTAAATGAGCTTTGCTTATCAGGATGGTAAAAATGGGCTGATAAGCAGAGCTCACTAGAAATTGAAGCTTTGCAGGAAAAATCATGTAAAAATGGGGCCAAGTTAGATTTCAAGGTTTCCCATGGAGTGGAAGTAGAAGGTAAATGAAAGAGGGAATAGCCAGGGTGAAAATCAAGACAACTTTAGATTGTCATCTTTCCAAGATTTTTTTTTTTTTTGAGGCCCATTTATATTTTATACTTAAGAATATCCCTTGACCCTGGTTTCCTCATCTTCTAGATCAGGTGTGTGTCTTGGCCTCAGGCCTGGATTTTCCTTCCATGAAAAGAAGTGTCTGGTAAGGATGTCTGTGTGTGTCCAAGCTGCTCTTCGGGACAGGTTAAGAAGTCAGGTGTTTGAATAGAGAACTGTTCCCATCTCACTCCACAAACAGCCTAAATTTCTTGGGCTGCCCCAGAACTTCAGAGTTTAGGGGCTTTCAGGCTCCCCACTGTAAGCCCTGTGAATCAAAGAGACTTAGAAAGAACCCCGAGCTTCTGTGGGTGGGTGAGTTCTGTTTTCCAAAAATAACTTTTTTTTTTTTTTTTTAACTTTTGAAAGGACCTCTCTTTTTATATAGAAAGGTTAAAACCCAAATGCTTGAACTCAGGTTAGTGCTCTGGAGAACCGGTTCAAAATATTTTAACTTGATCTCCTTTCTGGTAAAGATCCATGGAGAGCTTCTGAGCTATGCACTCTCAGCAGGAACCATTGCTGCAGGAACAGTCAGGAGCTGGGCTCAGGCACACAGGCTGGGGCTCAGCAGAGTGTGGTTTAATTCCTTGAGCTGACATGGCTTTCCTGTGTGATTCTTGGCAGATCACCAAATCTCCCTGGGCCTCACTCCCTGCCTGCAAAATCACACCTCTTGGACCTGCTGCCTCGAGAGAGAGCTGGGGAGAGGCCATTTTTTATTGTGTGTTTATAAATTGGGGGCTTTCCTTTTGGACAAGCCCCCCAGACAATCTCGTAACACCAGCCCTGAGATAAAGCAGGCAGATTATCTTAAATGGTCTGGCAGACGCTGGAGAGGCTCCAGCCATGAAGTGGTCGGGAGGTACAACACAAGCTGCTTGCACAGTGTTCAAAAGGCTCACTGTCCTTTTGTAGCTCACCCCTTGTGAGCAACCCATGATTTATTTATCGAGGAGCAGTTTCTGAGTCACCTTCTTCTCCACATTATGAAAAAACTGTGAAAGTGAGTCATTTTGAGGAACACAGCCTGCAGCACTCAGTTCTCACCCTGCAGCCTGGAACAGGAGGAGGAGAGCCCAGTGGGTAGGCTTGGAAGAGAGAGGGAGTGGGAGATGCAGCTTCCTTCTCTTCAAGCCTTGTCATCTGACCTTGGGAAAGTCACGCAGGATTCAGGATTTAGACCGTAAACAGAATGGTGGCCTGGCTCTAGCTTACTCAGAAGGGTGTTTTTTATAGAGTGACACCATTAGAGATGTGAGACTGTCAGCTTCTGTGGTAACAGGGTCCTTTCACAAGCCTTGGATAGGGACAGTGATAAAAGTGGAGATGCAATAACTGACTCTGTAAGTGCAAGAGGTGACTGCAGAGACAGCCAGAGACAGCTGTTCCCTGTGTTTGCAGGGGATTGGAGAACAGTCTTGAAATTATCGCAAGGAAAAACAGAGCTTAAATGTTAGAAAAAGCCTCCTCGAAGTGATGTGTGGAATGCTGAAATGGATTGTCTGGGGAGAGGGTGGACTCTCCAGCCCTGGGATTTTAACCCCGGTTAGATGCACATCTGTTTGGGATGGTTCAGGTGGAGCTGCTTCAGGCTGCTTTTTTCTGGCTCTGTGCAGAAAGGAGTTGACTGCTTTCCCTGAGCAGGCTGACCTTTATTGAGATCCTCTACTACTGATTGCCTCAGCATATCATAATGCAAAGAAGACAAATATCTAATTTGCCTAATTATTTGGTTTGTTAATTTCTGTCCTGCAGTTCTTTGATATCTTCCCTTCCACCAGTGGCACAGCTAAGAAAGCTCAGTTTTTTCCCCTGTCTGTGTAAAATTTTCCTCTCCATCCATCAAACCCTCCTCTGATTGTGACATTGTTCCTTGCTGCCCCCCAGTCCATCTCCAGCTGTAGGACAGCCTCCACCCTACAGGCACAATGCAGCTGTTTTCAGCTGCACATGTTTGCTAATCAAGTTATTTGATACAGATTGGCCTTTACTGTGTTCAGGCTTTCTGCATGCTGCTGCCTGGTGTTTGGAAGAGGCATTAGCAAGGCTGGGACCCTGAAGCTTTCCTGAAGCTTTAATCTCACAAGTGGGAGCTTCCTGCTAACGAAGAGCAAAGATCACAGCACCAAGATGAAAGTCCTCTTCTGTGGCTGGTATTCTTTCACTGTTCTCATGATGTGAGCTGGAGCAAGTGTCCCTTCTGTGTCCCCTCTGTCAGAGCTGTCCCTGCTCATTTCCAGCCCATTTATGCAGCAGAACATCCATGCAGGCAGTTCCCCTTCTCCCTTCTCTCACTTCCCCTCTGTGTGGCTGCAGCCTGGGTTTTGCTCTGCTCAGACACTCTGCTCTCATGCAGCCACCTCCTGCCACACCTGAGGCTCCCTGTCCTGCTCTGTCCATGGCGGACCCATCCCTTCCCTCTCCTTCAGTCCATGGGATGAGGGGCTGCACATCCCATGGCACCTGGGAGACACCAGGGAGCAGTGTATGTAACTCTGGTCTGCTGAGTTCCCTCTGGGGACTTTGGCTTTCCCAGCCTTGCCTTTGACTGTGAGCTGCTATCTCCAGTCAGCCTGGTCCCTTGTGATGGTCTCTCCTTGTAGAGACCATGAAGGCTGTCCATACCTCTCTCTTTTGCTGGGTGGCTTAGCAGGAGGGACACTGGAGCATTGGAAATCAGGGTGTCAGTGAGCTGAAGCTACTCAGAAACAACCAGTCTTTCACGAGTAAAACAGATAAAGCCTCACTCATGCTGGAAGACATTTATCCATGGTTCCCTCTGGGGAACCAGGCAGGTGCTGGCAGCATCAGGTTGCTTGAAACCCCAGGAGGTGAAGGTACCATCTGTGTTGTGTTCATGCCACCGATAGAAGTTGAGAAATCAATCCCAGTCTGGATTGGGTCTGTTTGTGAAGGCAGTTGGTAAGTTTGGGTGCAGAAGCTTTTGCTCTCTCTGCTCGATGCATGGTCAGCTGCCACTGCCTGGGAGGACACTTGTGGGAGTCTGTGTGGCATTTCCTGCACTCTGGGCAAGGTTGGTTAGGAGAGCAAATAAAATTCAAGGATGTATAAATACTGGGACAGAAAATCCTTAGTGAGTGTTTCAGTACTTCACAGGCATCTTTCAGCAAGAGAGGAGAAAAGCATCCCTTTCTTCGGTTCAAGCAGACTGTGTGAAGGAGGCTGAGTGCCCTCTGCATCAGCCACATGCAGAGCTGGGGAGTGGAAAACCTCTTGGATGATCACAGGGACACAAAGGCTGAGCTGGCCCATGGTGAACGGTCATCACATTGCAGCTGGGGGTTTCCACCCACCGGAGCTGTGAGCGCCTGCAGCAGAGAGAGAGTACAAGCTGCAGAGTAGTTTTAAGACAGAGGCTGATGGATTTTTGAATAGTCTCCTGGGTCCTTCCAGTCCTACATTTCTAAAAAATGTACCAGAGAAAAAAGAAGAACTACAGAGGGGATAAGAGAAATGCAAGCCGTCTTTGAAAAGAGACTGTGAAAAATTAGAAGTGTGGGATGGAGAAATGAAAGACAACATGCTAAGAGTAAAAAAAGAGAAAAAAACCTCTAAAAAGCACCTACACCCTCTATCAAATGGTGCAGAGAACGTAAATCAGGCTTTGCTGCTCCCCCTGCTCATCAGACAGGAGCTTCCAGTAACTCTGAAAGGTGATACAAGGCAAATTCATCCAGTGAGCCCCACAGAGATGCAGAGCACAAGGAGCCTGTGGGGAACGGCTGCCATTAGGCATCGCCGAGCCAGAGAGCCCAGCAGGAAGGAGCAGAACTGGAGAGAGCTGGCGAGACCGTCTGTGGTTATATGTGAATGGATAAAAATAAGCATTATAAACTTGCACGCTTCCAGGCACAGGCAACCTCAAACTCCTCAGGGCGAAGAAACTTCCCTTATAAATAGGTTATTCCATAACTGTTCGTGGCATTAGCTACTGTCAGAGACAGGATACTGGGCTAGATGGGCCCCTGGCAATTCCTCTGGAGAAGCTCTTTCCAAAATAAAGACCCTAAAAAAATTCCCTGTAACAAAGAAGAAATTATTGAGTTGTTTATTAAATAAATTAATTTGAATAGGGAGAACAGCAGTTCCTTTGTTTCCCCCTCAGTTTGAACTGTGGGTCTCAGAAGGGAAAATGAAACCACTGCTCCGAGAAGCAGAATAGCATCCTCAGCACTTGCTTCTTCCAGAATAAAAGGCCTATATTTAGAGGATGCCAAGTATTAGAGATATACTGAGCTGGCAACTGGTTTTGGCAAATTTCCAAACCCATCTGATTTTCCACTTAAGTTAGACATTTCAGTAACATAAGAAGTTGCAAAGAGAGCTGAAAATAGTGTTTTGCTATCTTTGCAGCCCAACCTGCTGCAGTTAACACAGTTTGGGGAGGAAATGGGTGATAGTTTTTGTGTCAATCAATATTAAACAGCATCTGATTTTAGTGTGGGTGTGTTTTCGTGCATGTACTCACACGCAGATAAGTGCATACACACATTTAGCGTGCATATATAGGGTGTATAAAGGGTAAGACATACAGGCTTCTCTATTAGGTTCACTGCTTGCTTAATTAAGCATTCATTCATTGTCTATTTACATCTATCTATCTATCTATCTATCTATCTATCTATCTATCTATCTATCTATCTATCTATCCTACCTATCTATCATGGGCTTACCTAGCACAAATCTATTAGAACAAAAGTCAGACTCCAAGTTTGTGCAGAGTTCAGCCTTTTTGATTTAAAAGCTCAAACAACTGTTTTAAAGGGCAAATACAGATGCCTGCGACCATGATAAAGGATGGCAAAAGCTATGTCTCTGAATTTCTGTAACAGTTGCAGAGTCCTCCAGTCAATATTTTGCAGATATCTCACCCTGACACGATAACCATGCAAGGTACAAATTGCATCTTGCTTTAAGAGAAGTAAGTGGGCTTTATAGCCACCTTCCCAAGTATCACAGAGGAAATAACAGCAATTTCTGTAGTGAACCTTCCATCACTCCATGTAATCCCCCCTTCCTTCTCTCTACTTTAAATTGATCATACATTTTGCATAGACCGTTTGGGCTGGTGATTCCTATTCTTGTTCTCTATCCAAGAGTCAATCTTTTCACAGAGAAAAATTACAGCTTAAGCTTATATTTCTGCATTGCTCTGATGTGGTTCAAACGTATTTATCCTACCTGTTTAGATCTCTTTAGGGGTGCCTTTATTATAATGTGATCTTCCAGATGCAAACTGCAGCCAGATTCATATACTTCAGTGTTTGTCCCTATGCCTTGTGTTTCATAGTGGCTGTTTCAAATGTGTTTCAAAGGCTTAAAACCAACAATGGAAAATTTTAAGCACAGAAACTCAAGTAGAGTTTAGACAGAATAAATCAGGGCTGCAGCAATTTCAATCTGCAATGAGGGCAGCTCAGTGTACCTTGAATACTGCCTCATATCAATAAACATTTAAGGCTGGAAAAAGAGAACCCAAGCAGACCCAAACTCAGAAACAACTAAGGGCAGTTCAACATGCATCACAATGATTCATGTAAAAATCATGGTCTTGCTGGGTGGATTGCAAGTGGTGTGACTTCTTTTGGTCCTGCTGGAGTTTTCCTGATTGCACACTTCCATGCTGGGCTGGTATCAGCCACCTCACCTGCAGGTCGGTGCCTGTGTAGGTGGCCTTCACTGCAAACTTCTTGTTAGGTGTGGGTGGAGAGACATGAGGATAAGTCAGATAGTCTGTCATCAGATATGATGCCATGGGTGCCTGGAAGTCACTCATTCCTGAATGGCAGGGCCTTCTGACAGAGTCCTTGTCTAATCTGACAGCTCTAACAGCTCCAGGAACAGCTCAGGGAGGAGCCGACCTGTCAGACCTGGGGAAACAGAAAACCCAGCAATGCTCACAAGTCCAGGATGCCACAAAGTCAAAAGGGAGAAGGTGGTGATATATTTGAGAGATGTGGGTTTTTCCTGTGCGACCTGTGAGCACCAGTACATCTTGGATCTTGTGCCAAGGGGCTTTTAAAAAGAAACATCCCAAAAAGCAAGTCTACTACCAGTGGCTCATCTGTAAGGCAGCTATTATTGTTAATGTGCGTGTGACAAAGATTTTACCCTCTCATTAGTTAGGAACAATTATGAGGTCATTGTTAGCTAAATATTATCCTCATTTTATCATCTTCTTGGATATACAAGTTGACATTTCTAAACCATTTATCAATTTTAGTGCAATGCATGAGCACAGCATAGGAAATGTAGAAATGTTCCTTTTCTTCAAGCATTAATAAAAAGATTTGTTTCAGCCTATTTTTAAACATTTTGGTGGTGCTTTTTAAATATCATATATTAAAAAACCCTGGCAAATTGCTAGAAATGTCAGCTTAGATCAAAGCCGTATGGCCAAGTGATTTGAGCAAATATATAAATGAAAGCTTCTCTTTCAGACATGTCAGAGATTAAGACATGACCTTCAAAACCATTCAGTAGCAACTAGTTCAACAGACTCAGGCTGTTAAAGCTGAGCAATTGCCTGTATATTGACTCCTATTTGAAGGGGATAGATAGAAACCAGGATAACTCCATCTCCCATAAATCCATTCTTTGTGAGTTCCTTGCCCTATTCATCTTTGCTAGGGTTTGTTTTGCTGAATGTGTTCTTCTGGAATAAGGCCTTTTTGGCTCAGGAGAGGGTCTCCAAATACAACCATCTGCAACTTTGCTTTTAGAGTCCTTTGTGTTGTTTTATTTTCCTATTTTCTGCTTCATTATCTTCTAGTTTTTCTCCTATTATTTTTCTTAGGAAGGCACACATTCTCATCCAAATACTTTGTGTCCCTTGATATAACATGACCATTCATTTAAAGACCTAGTTCTGTCATCTTAAGCCATTCCATGAAAATTGTGTTCTTGTACGTCCTGCTTGCTATTGAATGATGTTGGAAACAAATTATACTGGCCACCAAATGAAGCACTTGAGGTTGATTTCTTTTTTTAATTAATACCTGAAATTTCAGCCTCACAAAATCAATCAGGGCTTGGAAGACTGGGCTGTGATCTCTCTTTCTTTTGCCACCAATTAAGAAATCTGCTGTCATGACAATGCTATTGAAGGGGCATGAGCAGAATGGCTCTTGCTACCTCACTGCAGAGCTGGGGGGAGTAAATATGTACTGGAGGTTGTAAATTGAACAGATGCTGTATAGAGGGTGTAGGTCACAATTCTGGGTTTATAGAATCACAGAATGGTTGGGGTTGGGAGAAATCTTTAAATGCCATTTATTCCAGCCCCCCCTGTCACAGGCAGAAACATCTTAAATTAGACCAGGTTGCTCAGAGCCACATCCAATCTGACCTTGAATGTTTCCAGGGATGAGGCATCTACAACCTTTTGTGCTGCAATTAAACTCAGAGGGAGGTACTCATCGTGTGTCCCACACAGTGTTACTGCTGAGGGAATTCAGCAGACATAAAACAAAAATTAAGCTTGGGGAAAAGGTGTGTTGAATCAGAAAGTGTTATTTTTCACAATTGAGGGGGTTTTTGTTAGTTTCTTTGTTCAACATTACACTTTGGCAACCCAAAAAACAGCGTTCCTTTTGAGGTTCTGACTTGCTCTTACTGCCTCATGACAAGGCAGGATTTTGGGATAGGCAGGAGCCCCAGGATGTAAACAACATGTAGGAAAACACACTGCTCAGACCGTGCTGCTGAAAGGACTTTCTGTCTTCTTGCAGGGCTGAAAAAACCAATAACTTCCAAAGAAACCACAGCATAGCAGGGAAAAACATGTCAGTAATTGCACAGGATGCTGTCTGGGTTGATGCTGTATCTTCATGTGCTTGTCTGCCTGTTCGGTAGGGACACATTTCTGCATGCTACACCAATTCCTGTGCATATGTACCTCCTGAAGGGCACTGCCAGCAGGAATTCTTCTCCTTCAGTCCCTTTGCCTGCCTGTGCTCGGATCCTCTCACATGCAGCCGCTGCCAAGGCACATTGCCGACCTCAGCCGAGTGAGCGCTTGCGTGGGCACAGCTTTGCACTTCTGGTGCTTCAGTGGTGTGTGATGCTCACTGCCTTATGCTCCAATGGCTGTGATTTGATCTCTGATAGCCCTACTCAGACTTGAAAAGAAGACAGTTTCCAGAAAGTGCTGCAGAGCACCAGGCCAGGGAGCTGCGTCACAACAGTTTCCCACAGGAAGGGAGGTGTCTGCACTGACCTTGTGCTGTTGAAATCCTTGGCTGATCCTGACAAGGTTCAGCTCCTGGAATATTAGTGACAAAGCTGACATCCTCCGGACTCTGTGAAGCATGACTGGGAACAGCACAAACTGCAGAGCCCAGGAGAGGGAAGCACAATTAAATAAATACCCCCTTTTCCTGTGCACAAAGGGAGAATTGATACCCTGGTCAAAAAGCCAAGTGCTGTTACAGCAGTTCTTCATTACAGGCATGTGCTTATTTGCTTTAATAAAGTGTCAGAGAAGATGTCTATGCAGATTTGTGGAATAGATACTAAAACATCCTTTAAAATGATTTGTGGTGTATGGTTGAAGTAGCACGAGGAGTCCAGCGTCTCAAATAACAAATAGGAGCAAAGATGCGAAATGCATCTTTGAGTTTTTATATCACAGTGGATATTTAATTCTCTGCAAAGGAGGGTGTAATCACTTGGCAGATCTGGAAGATCTGCATAAGGCACTGTAGACTGCATCCTTAAGGGAGGTGAGCTGTTTCACATTTAACCCTTTGACCTGATGAGGACTCAAACCATCATGTCTATTTATTCCAGACCTCCAAAGGAATTTTCAGGATCTGGTTGGTGAACATTGCAAACACCTGGCCTGAACCTGACCAGAGATTGTGAGCTTTGTTTCTCTCTCTGAGAGCAGCAACATCAGGATTTCTCCACACTGCTTACAGGAATAGACTTCTCCTGACAGAATGAGAAGCACAGGCCCTTGTGACTGCAGGGTGAGACTGTGTGCTTGAGTTCACTCAGAGCAAGAAAGGGAAGGGGTGACGGAAAACATCACCTCTGCTACTGTGCTGACCTGGCTGCTCTTCTGGACTGTATTTGATGGAGCAATCAGGATGGTGCTGCTGCAAACATCAGTGGAAACAGCAAGTGTGGAAAATATTTTCTAATGACAGAAGAGCTAAGCTAACTTTACAGGTGAAATCTTGCTGGCTGCTGGGATGTAAGCACCAATCCTTTTCATTTTATTGTTTCAAGGACCTTATATCTCATTGTGCATTTGATGAACAAAGTTGAATTGGGATCTTTGAGCAGGAAACTTCCCCAACCTGAGTGCTGGAGCAGTCAGTGCTCGCAGAGCACAACTCTGTCTTGTGAAATTAGGTGCACTTACCCACAGGCTCCCAGGGTCCTGTGCATGCTCCCTGCAGCCTCTGCAATCAGCTCAGGGATCGATTGTGGGTCAGACCCCTCCTGGCTGGTCAGACTTGATCTAAATCTTCACAGCTACTGAATGGGGAATCAAAGAATTACCATAGAATTACAGAATGTTTTGGGTTGAGAGGGACCTTAAACATCATCTAGTTCCAGCCCCCACCTCCATGGGCAGAGGTGCCACCCACTAGATTAAGTTGCTCAGGGCCTCATCCAACTTGGCCTTGAACACTTCCAGGGATGGCAAATGGGATCCTACTTCATCCCTTCAGACTCATCCCCCTGCAGCCATGCGCTCACATCACCTGATTGACCCGACTGACACAAGAACGTGGTTGCTTTTTGGATGTCTCAGGCCTGGGAGCCAGCTCACTATCTGCTTCATGCAGGGGAGGAGGCAGGAATGTGCAGCTGGAGGTGAAGGGGAAGGCAGAACCGGCCTTGGTGGCAGCTGTGCAGATTAAATAATTTCAAAGTAAACTGTAAACATCCTAAATGAACAGTGTGAGCTGGGGTCTCACTGCAGTGACTGGTACCTCTCAGCTCAGGTTCAGTGCTCTGCAGCGTAGGGTGAGGGCTGCTGCTTGTTCTTCAGCCAGCAGATGCTGACTAGCTGTGCCTGCTGCTTCACAGCAGCATTCTGCTGCACAAGCCATCATGTCAGCTTTGGAGCCACAGTAATTTCCCCACGGCACGCAAAGGAGCGAGCCCTCAGTGAGGGATGTGGTCATGTCATGCTTCAAACATAAGCTGATTTTGCTCTGGAAGCTAGATGCTGCATTCCCTGGCACCCACACACTGAATGTCCTCTCCTCTGTGCACACATGCTGCCAGCTTTCTGCTTTGAATCCTCTGGGCTGAGAATAGTGATAGTCGAGTATTTTTTTCCCAAGATCTGTTCTCTGTGGGGGATCAGCCATTTCCAGCTTCTTCAGAGACACCACCTTTTATCTCTTTAACCCTTTAGGGCTGTGGAAGTGACAAAACAGTGGAAGATGGGAGCAAAAATCTGTGCCAGCTTTGGTGCAATAATTAAACTCTGGTTACAAAAGCCATACCCCAAAATGTAGAGAGAAGGCACAAACAGCATTTGACTACAGAGTATCTGTTCCACCTGGATCAAGAGAGGGGTTACAATGCACAGGCCAAAAAGAGTATGGCTTGACTTTGAGCCAGGCTGGAGTTTCAGAGGTGGTACCTGAAATCTCATTGCTCTGCAGGAGGGAGAAGGTTGCATGGCAAGAGGAGGTCTGGTGCAGGCCGAGCACCAGTGTTGGCTGCACGCTCACGTGGAATTGCAGCTGCCCTGTAAAATTATGGAGAGGATGTTTGTCTGCATGGCCTGAGCAGAACATTTGCAGAGTAGAGGCGACTTTTACAGTAATGGACAGTAAGGCTAAAATGGTGACTGCTCCAGGACATGGCTGCTGTGTGAAGCAAAGCGGTGGTAATGAAAATTGTTTTGCTTCTAATTAGAGCAGTCACTACTGGCAACCACTCCAGTCTTATCTAAGGAATTTTCAGGCAGTAACTGCATCTTGGTGAAAAGCAGCTCCTCACTTTCTGTTGCTCTCTTTCTGAGTTATTTTGAGCGCATTTGTTTTGCTCCCTATAGAGGGGTGGGAGCGTACCCATCCAAACCATTCCTCAAGCTACACTGGCCTGGAAGGCATTTTGGTAAATAGAGTTTTCCACCATGATTTGTACTGCATCAGGCTGAGCTGTTTTGCAGTCATGGACTGATTTTGCCAGGGCAAGAGAAGGGTTAAAAGTGTGGCCATAGCTTTGGTTCTTATGGCACTGGTTGGGGTGAAAGAACAGTTGGTCCTTGATCCATCACAATGCCTGGACATTAGAGTTGTCCATTCTAATTCAGCTCTCTAGGAGCAGTTCTGTTCAGGCTAATTTACCAGCTCTGTACTACCTGACAGCTTCTGGGACTTACATGAGCCATGGTATGTGGCACATATTCCACAGGAGAAAAAAAAATAAAATTTCTTCTTTGTTTCAGGCATAACTAGTGACTTGACCTTGGGTTTTTCACATCATAGTGACATACAGTATCTGAACTCCATTCTAAAAAAACCCAAACCCCTCCAAACAATGACACTGTTCTCTGCTAGAAGCTGAATGTTTAAAGGCATCCCCTGGTCAGCAATCATCCTAAATCAATATTGAAAGAGAGAAGTAATTCATTGAAAACATCATTCATTAATTGGAGCATGGCCTGGACCACAACGGCATGTTCTCCGAAGACACAGATTTATTTATATTTAGTTATTGAAGGCTATGTGAACAGACTAGTGACAATTGTTGATGATGGTTCATAAGGGAGGCTGCTTGCTGGTGCAAATGCATAAATCATTGAGACAAATTTAGCTGGCTGGAACACTGCATAAACCAGCAAATGATCTGAAACTTATGTGGAATTAATTGCATTTGCCTTTGCAGATGTCTGGTCTCTGAGCACCAGAGCTTTGGAGCTAGCAAACATGCAGGCAGCCCTGAGAAGATCTGACTGCCCTCAGGTTCCTACTCAGCCAGATACCAGTAAGAGTTTCATTTCTCCTGCACCAAGTAAAATTCTGCTGGATGTCACTGTTGGAATTACCTGTTTCCCATATATTATGATTTGGTGAAGCTGTGCTGCAGATATTTATAGAACCAGCACAGTCAAGTTTGCCCTAACCCAAGCTGCATGATCAGCCTGACAAGAACTTAAAATCATTGTCTGATATCTACCAACCCTTTATTACCCATGCAAAGTGGCTGCATCTCTTACGATCTCACATTCCTCACCTTTGTCAGGATCAAAGTAGAGCATTCCTGCTCTGGAAAGTTTTCTGAGGCAGCTTCATGGCATTGTAGATGATGCCTTCCATGACTTTTTTAACCCAAGCCCGAATAGTGTGGTTGGTGATGAACCTTCTTGTAAATTAACCCCGGGCAGAAAAGTGAGGCCTAACATATGGTCTGATGTGAAATCAAAGAGATAGATGTGTCTGATGCTAAGTCCGTTTTTTTTGGGCTGGTATGAAGATTATATAGGACTCATTTTTGGCAATAATATATTTTCACTTACCCTCACCTCTATTTTGGAAATCAAGCACAGAAATTAACTCTACTGTTACTGATTTACCAGTGATTTAATGTTTCCTGTGCTGTCCAAATCCTTTAACTAATGTGGCTCCAGCTAGTTAAGGAAGGCAAACATGGATGTTTGAGCTCAATTCAGCAAAGAACTTTCGCATTCATCAAACATCAACTGCACAGGCAAGCAGAATTTCAAGGGTCACATCTAAATACCCTCCAGAAAAGGCGATGGGTAGTTCTGTATTCATCTAAACAGCTCCCTCCTTTACAGACAGTTTTTAATTCAGGTCATTTTCTGTCAGATTCTTAGTGAGATCTCCTGAGATTTCAGCTAAAGAGATACTCACATAACCCACAGGGGAACGTGCCCATCTGGCAGAGGACCTGCGTGAGGCCGCCTCAGCTGCTGTAGCTCTTTAGCACGAACAGGCAGCTAAAGCTTTGGCTGAGGAAATTCTCAATTAAATCAAGATTGCCTGGGGAGGCCAGGGACTCTGTTGTGTGGGGTCTTTAGGAATGACCTCCAGGAATGGTTCAGGTCAAGCTGATCCTGTGTTGGAGCAGCATGATGGACCAGATGACTGCCAGAGGTCCTTTCCCAGGGATTTCATGTTCCCAGTAGAGCTGTAATTGCACGAATGAAAGGTCAAACATTTTATACCTCATTGTGTGTGCCCCATAATGCATGAGTAATAGGTAACTGTTAAATCAGTTTCTATTGATAAAACACCAACTATCACTTAATATTTTAATGGACTTCTCCTTATATGACTTATGCTCCAGACCCTTCACCAGCTCCACTCCCTTCTCTGGACTCTCCCCAACGCCTCAATGTCTTTCTTGTTGTGAAGGGCACAAAACTGAACACAGGGTCTGAGGTGTGGCTGCACCAGTGCCCAGCACAAGGGACAGTCACTGCCCTGGTCCTTCTGGTCACACTGTTGCTGATACAGGCCAGAATGCCATTGGCCTTCTTTGACACCTGGGCATATGCTGGCTCATGTTCAACCACTGTCAACCAGCACCTCCAGGTCCTTTTCCACTGGGCAGCTTTCCAACCACTGTGTCCCAAACCTGGAGTGCTGCAGGGAGTTGTTGTGACACAAGGCAGAACTCAGCATTTGGCCTTATTGAACCTCATACAAATGGCCTCAGCCTGTCTGCTGAGCCCTCCTACCCTCCAGCAGATCCACATTGCACCCAACTCAGTGTTTGCAAACCAACTGAGGGGACACTCGATGCCATCATACAAATCACTGATAAAGATTTTAAACTGAGCCCTGGAGAACACCACGTGTGACCGGCCACCAACTGGACTTCATCCACCACCAACCCAGTTAATGATCTTCCATCTCTTCCTGTTTTTTCCCTCATCATTCCCTGCATTTGAAAGGGTAGAGAAGAGCACTCAGATGCTCCTGATCCCTTAACCACTCATCCCAAGGCTCTGAAATCTCTCTTGATTGCCATTGGATGTTTTGTTGCAACTTCACTGCTGTCTACCTGAAAAATCAATAATAGATAATAATCTGAGGGCTGTGACAGGTTAGGTAACTTTCTCTTTGCATGTTTAACCCAGGCTCCAGGGAGGCAGCAAGCTTCCCTAAGAAGTGGGTTCAGTCTGCAGTTTCTCACTCTCTCACTGTCTCTGATACTCAACCTCCTCACGGAGCTTTGTCACTAAGTGAAGAAGTTCCTCTACCTGGGTGCATCTAAAATAATGCGACTGAACTCTCACATGGGTGAAAGCTGCAGGTGAGCTCTGCAGCACAGCTGGGAATAAACCAGAGCTTGCCTGGTCCATAAGGGCATAGCTGGGGATGGCTCATAGCTGCCATGATGTTGTAGGATCCCTGAAGGGCAGGAAGTCTGTCCCTGAGGATGAAGAGGATGCCTCAACTCAGCCTCCTTGCAGAACTGTTGTGAACAGGATGTTGGAGACATCACACCAAGAGACACACAGGGACAGCCCCAGAGCATCAAGTTTGTCTCAGCCACATCCTTGCCAACCTCCTAGTGAGTGAGGGACATCTCCTGAGGAAAGCCAAGGTGAGGTCATTAGGTGAGTCAGGGAAAGGCAGTGACCAAGTGGAACCAATGTGTGAGCACAAAGCATCATTGTCTGTGACTGGTGAGCTTCCTTCTTTCTTGGAATAGGATCTGAGAGACAAATGGAGTGATTTCCACTCCCTCTCACGTTTGGTGGTCTGACCTCAGAAAGGAGTGGTAGAGAAACCAGCTGGGAGTAACTAGCTATTTAAAATGGATCAGGATTGTAACTGGGAAACTTCCAGAAAGGACTGCTGGGGAGGGAACATGGAAACACCCAGGACATTCAGAACTAGCTAGCCAGTGAACTTGGAAAAGAAACAGTGAAGCAAAGTGGTCTCTCCTCCACTAATCAAGAGAAATAAAGAATTGAAATACCCCCTGGAACTGATGGAAAATCAGGTCAGGAACAGAAATATTCATGCATTCGCTCTACTGGAGGGTAAAGAATTTCCAAACCCAATTTCTTTTGTGGAAACCTGGCTCCCTAAGGCTCTGAACGAGATGCAGAGAATGTCCCACTGCATGTGGTGTGCTGGTTCAGGATCCCTGCCAGGGCAATCACTCCCAATAACAAGCAAAGCAAAACTGAGCTGCCAAGTTTCAGATGTTCATGGGAGAGGGAGGCTCATGACTGTAGAGAGAGCAATGAGGAAGCGTGAGTTCATTTACTTCCAAATCAGCATGAGTGTCCTCACTTGTTGTGCTGTTGCCTCAAATAGCATGGGTCCAAGATCAGTTTCTCATTGTTCTAGGAGCTGTAGTGGTTCACAGCCCAATGAAAGTACAACTAAAATTTAAGATACAAGGAAGCAGACAGATATGCCATGATGGATGAAACTCAAGGAAAAAGGACACCATCTGGGGCATAGTGGGATGTGATGTCTCAGTGTTTGTGGACTCCAGAACCAGACATGAGGCCCATCTATGGAGAGCAGCCATCAAGTCTATGCAATGCATGTCGTGGAAACATAGAATTACATGAATATATATTTGGATTGGAAGGCACCTTTCAAGGTCATCTAGTCTAAACCCCATGCTTATCACCCACCTTCAGCTAGGTCAGGTTTCTCATGTCCTTCTTCATCCCAAATTCTCTCTCTTTCTGAATCTTCACTTCCGAGGGCTTTTCTCCCCCTATCCCTTCTCTTTTTTTTCATAATTACCCTTTTCCTGACAGTCTCTTGGCTAAAGCCATCTTTGGTTGGCAATAGTGTTGGTTCAAATGGAAGGCTGTGCTAGAGATCTCCACAGTCCCTTCCAGGCAGCATTGCTGTGATTTTGGGAGAGTGCCAAACTCCACTCAGCCCCAGACTTTCTCTCTAGATGTGCAATCTCATGATAGTTTCAGGGATTTCCTGCTGAGACAACTGTTGTCTTTCAACTGCTCCCTGCCTCTAACTCATTGCAATGTATCAGAACAGGCACCCACACAGTCTGATGCAACTCCCCAGCAAATTTTTGGGTCCTATTGGCACTTCCTCCCTATCTTTGCTTCATTCCCGTGTCAGGTACACCTGAAGAAAAGAGAATAAAGCTTTCTTATTTGTCTTATTTGTCAGCCTGCAAGGTGAGTCTAGGATTATTTACAAAGTTGTATAAAATACCTGCAAAAATTTCAGGTACACTATCTGCTTTTAAATTAAAAAAAAAATGCATAGGAAAAAAAGCCCCATGTAAACAAGAAAAATGCAGCTGATATTGTGTTATCTGCAGGTTTTGTGCAAAAGAGCCTCTGTGTCAGGGATGTTGGAGCTGCTGGGGCACCTGGAGTGGTGTCTCTGGTCTGACAGCACGTGAGTACCTCAGCCCTTGTTCAACCTGGGTGAACGTTTGCTTTACCAGCCAAGGTTCTCTTCGCAGCACCAACCACTGCTCTGGTTCCCCTTCAGTGTGAGACTCTCCTTGTCTGGGTGTCTTCCTGCTCGTGGGATGAGTCACTCTGTGAAGGTGCCAGCCTCTCTCGGGTGAACACAGGGGCACTGGGGCCTGTGGGTGATGAAAGGTGGTGAACTGGGAGGGGAGAATTTATGAACACACACACACATGGGCTTCCATGCCCCAGGAAATTAAAAAGGGACAGCAGCAAACACTGAGCAGCACCCTTGTCACCAGCTTGGCAAACAAGGCTTGTTTACAGCTCAGGGGCTCACACAGTGCATATTCCAGGGAGGCAGGTCGGGGCAGGAGCTGGGAGATGTCTCCACAGCTCCAGCTCACCCAAGCCAGACCGAGCTGTGATTCAGTGAGCAAACACAGCTGAGCACTGGAGCCTCGACTGGACTTGTTGCAGTAATCCTGAAACTGTTTGCTTCCCAAGGGGATTTAGCAGTGAGGGAACAACCTAGCAAGGAAGGAGAATGGCAGATAATGTTTGCTTCCTTTTGATATAAATATACTTCCAGAACAGGGTCCCTCATTGCAAACATTCCCACAAGAGGAAAAAAACAAACCAAGTTATCACAGGACAGCCAGTAAATGGTAACAGTAACAACATCAGCAGCAGCAACAACAACCCTTTCAACTAATTCTTTATTTTCTTTTGTAAATGGGCTCACTTTGACCTGACAGAAAAATGCACCAGGAAATGATGTTGCATCATCTAAGGAAATGGCACCTCTTGTATTTCCCCACTTCTCCTTTCCCTGGTGTTCCATCAGGATTTTGTGAGGCTACTGCAGGACACAAGAGGGGCAGGCTCTGAAGAAATTACTCTGATCTCATGGTGCAACTTATTATCTTGGAAACCAATCCAGTCCCTGGGACCTGAGGGTGCTTTTTCTGAAAAGCAACTTCAACCTACTTTGTTGCTCAAGACATGTTGGATAAACTTAGTATGCTTCTCTGGTAGAAATTTTAAAATGCATATCATGTGTGCAAAGACACACAGAAATGACCCCTTGGTCCAGCTTATGTCAGTATTGTCATGCAGAGGCAAAACCTCCCTGCCCTCCAAAAACGCACTGTTTGAAAAATGCAGTCCTTGAGGTTGACATTATTTTATCTAAGTTTCTATTACTGCTCTTTGTGCATTAATTGCTACATGATGTGAAAAGGAAAAACAAGGACAAAAGGAAAATCTTGTACCATTTCTTGCTTTAGACATTTAGCATAATTTCTTATTACTTTGTGCAGAAGTTCAGCATAAAATTGCTTAGCCTCCAGACAGTGAGCATTACAGGTGTTGTAAATGTTAAAGGGTCCACCTGAGAGCCCTGGCTATTTTTACAGGGATAAATACAGGTGAAAGAATAATTTGTAATGAATATCATTCAACAAACCATATTTTCCATTTGTGAATTGTCCGTGAAGAGATTGCAATTTTCTTGAGCTGCTTGCTGAATCACTTCTGGAAATCATTCTTCACTAGCAGCTTCTTGGAGAGCAATTTGCTGGGAGCATTTAATATTCAAAATTTGCAACTTGAGCTATTTTTATGAGGTGTGTCACTTCCCTGGTAGGATCCGTTCCCTAGTTAGATGAGAGTAACTCCTGAAGTTTGAATGTGTGTCCTGTGTGACTCCAGTTATGAATATGAATTTTGAAACTTTGCAAAGGTGTCCTGAATTACTTGATACCTGTTTGAAATAGATTTGCTTTTTGCAAATATTGGTGAAACGTGGAAAATAAAACCAGCAAGACTGAGGCAAATTTATTACAGCATTCAAATTAATATCTTGGCTGCTCTAACCTCCTGAGATCAGGCTCTGTGCTTTTGGTGTGTGGCTGGTTTGCAATGAGCGGCGCATCATCTTGGGACCAACAGTTTTTGGTAAATGGTGTTACTGGAAAGGCAGAGATAAAAGAAAACCTGTCAGAGGTCAGGCATAAACAAAAAATGTTAACATTGGTGATGAGTGGGTGCTTCATGTGACTTTTTCAGAATTACTGACCCTGATATTGCTCAAACACAGCCATTCTGCTGACTTGGGAACAGCCTTTCCTGGTGTCCTTCATCTCTGCCACGGCAAAATTAATTTCCAAATTTTCCTCAGCTGAAACAGTTGAGAGGCAGGAGATTAACTGGAAATGAGGTCATCTGGGAAGAACACCCCTCTCCTAAATAATCCCAGAGATATTGTTCAAACCTGAGGCTGCAGTGGAGGCCTTAATGGTGGATAAAGAGAAGGCTCTTTAGACAAGGTTCATGTTTCTGTTGGCAGTGCTGTACGAGGCTGTTCCAAAACGTGTGGTGGTGCCAAGGATTGTGTTCGTTCAGGCTGGGCTTGGTTTTTCCTCTTCGTGTCCCCATGATGACAGCTGAAGGTGAGGGAGGGTGGAGTGTGTGGGAACCTGCTGGAGGATTGTTTTCTCCTCCCAGCTCCTTGGTGCTGCTCCAAGCTGTGCAGTGCCTTGGAGGACAAATGTCCCTGAAGAGCTGAGGCATGAACCCAAGGACCAAGATTGTGCACAGAAAATGTGTCCCTCTCCTCTCTCCCTCCCAACACCAGATGCAAATGGCTGCCTACAAAAATTTGCCTTTTATGTTGAGACAGCTGCAGGAAGGCAGCTGAAAATGAGGCTCATGGGTTTGTTGAACTGGAAAGGAAACTAAGCCTTTTAATATTTGCCTCTGCACTCTTCCAATCACAGAGAGAGAGAGGGCCTCATCTTTTGGTCACAAAAGAAGTATTGACAAGGCCTCAGGTAATCCCAGCAAGATCTGTTCAAATAAAAGTTTGCAGAGCACAAAGCTGTGAAAATTAAGGGGTTCAGAGAGTCTATCACTGAGTCAGGAGCAAGTACATCCTGACAGCCCAGAGCCACTCCAGTGAACCTGACAGAGACAAGATGCCTCTGGCACCTCTCATCCACCTGGAGACAGACAGAAATGAGACAGGCACCTTTCCAGAAGGAGCATGGAGTGGTTAACAGAAAATCCTCAATTATAGGTGATCAGGATTCAGGGCTCCTACTAGTGGATGCTCTGTTGGCCTTCCTCAGCCCTGAGGTTTCAGTCAAAAAGGCAGACAAATGAACTACTTTAGCCCAGTAATGATTTCATAAATGCACGTGTCCAAGTAATGATTCCCTGCATTATGCCTTCCTCCCACTCGTATTAAGCCATCATGCCTGGATAATCTAACACTTTGAATTAAGCCCTCCTGGTTTGCCCATTCTGTGCTGAGAAATTCTGCCTGTGCTCAGCAGATCACTGACCCCTATCAAGTCCTTACAAGTACAAAATCGTTCATTTTATTTATACAAGTCATCCTACAGGCCGGATTTATAGGGCTGGCAAAGTAAATGCACCTGTGTTGATGCTGCAGTAATTTCATCGTGTTCTGTCAGGGGGAGTCTGCTTAAAGATGACACTTTCATGGTGCAGCTTGATGGGGTTTGGCTACAGAACAGCCCAGCTGGCCAGCAAGCAGGGGTGAACAGAACAGGGCTGGATCTGGAAGTGGTTTTTGTGGCTCTTTTATTCCTAATAACATAAATTTAAAAAAAAAAAAAGAAAAGGAAAAGAAAAGAAAAAAAGATTCATTTTGAAGAAGAGAGGAAAATAACTACTTATTGGCTGCAAGAGGATTAACAAGGTAGTTCACCATAATATTAGAGGGGAGGAAGTCTTTTTATGGAAAGTACTGTGGGGAAGATGATTGTTTTTACTTGCAGTTGTTTTCCTTGCCTCCCTGTTGTTCTTTTTTTCATTTCTGTAGAACAGGCTCAGAAAGAGGTACAAATCATATTATTTGTTAATGTGCCAGCCTGGTGAGTGGAGAATTTTTAGTGGTCTGCAAACAGAACAAGTACAATTCCAGGTATTTGTTAATCACCTCTGTGTGCTTAACTTTCAAAGGCTGTTTTAAATATTTATCCTCCTTTTTCTCCAAGGATTTGTGTTTCCTTCTAACAAGAAAATTAACTCTATCCCAGCCAAAACCAGGGCAGTAACGTTTCGTTCCTTCCTGAGCCCAAATCTGGTAGGCATAGAGAAGATAAACTCACAAGGAATGATTTAACATCTTCAACTTTCCATTTAAAATCTGAAAATGAAACTCAAGTAGTCCTCCATCACGGTAAAGAAAAAAAACCCGAACAAACCCAACCAAACACACAAAAAACTCCAATAAAAAAATGACAAAAAACACCCCAAACTTTTGTTTAGTAAGCAGCTTCACACAAACTCACCTTTTAGCATTTCTAAGAAGAAGTCTGGCAAGTTACAACTGCTGGGAATGGATCCGTCACAGAATAAGCCCTGGCTTGTCACAAACTTTTGGTGAACCAATAAATGGCCAGTCTCAACAGATTGTATTGCAGCTATTGTGCAAGTTTACTAATAAACAGAGAGCCCAGCTTGCCTGGTTCTTACTCACCTCATTTGTCTGCCCAGGAGATGGGAAACAGCTTCATGAAATTAGGTACAGTCAGACTTCGACTCCTTTTTTTTTTTCTGATGTGTGACATTAACTGCTTGCAATATTGTCGGGTTCCTTCCAGTTCTTATGTGGCGTAAAGGGCCATTAAGTGAGTCATTCTGCAGAGATAAGGGAAGACAGCAAAGCCCTAGTGAGATTTGGGGTCCTGCTGGACTCTGGGTAGAAATCCCTGGATGGAGTAGGATTGCATGGGATGTTTCTGGATGGGATGAATCACAAACAGGCATTCAAACACCACAACGATTTATTGAAAGCATTGCTTTCAGCTTGATAAAGCCGAGGGTATAAATTGGTTACTCTTTCCCATGCAAACATCTCTGATTATTCATCATGATATTTGTGTGTTCTTAATTTCCCACAAGAGTTATATGTGGGATGGAAGTTTTCTTTTATCATTTGATAAGGCATTGTTTTAAAATGCCCATCATCCAATCAGGGAGGATGAGCTTAGTGATTGAAGTCAGCAATTACAAAATCTGTATACTGAATACCTAAAGGTTACAGCTTACAAACAGTCGGATGACAAGAAAATACTGTGTGATACTAATCACTAATCATAGTTTGCTTAAGAATGACATTTCCAGGAATCGGGATCAATCTGCCTATGATTCACTAGCTGTAGAAAGAATTAAATTCATAGCATGCATTATTTGAAGTGAGCGTTTTGATCAGTTCACTATCAAAAACTGATTCCCATTGGCTACAGAGGAAGGAGGCAATCAAAGTCACCTCTGTTTTTCACATAACTTGTTTTCTTCAGTTAAATACTAACATCAAAAGTTTGTCATACAAACGCAGAGCCTTGTCTCTAGCCCTGTGTTACACACAGTGAAATGCCAACCCCACTGATTTTGGTGACAAAATTCCCATTCATTTAACCTCATGTCAGAGGATTGATTTTTATTGACACACTGGGGAGCAATTAATTATTTACCCATCAGCCTGAGAGACCATTTCAAAAGGATTTATTTAAGGTGCTGTTCTTTAAGAATCAGTTATCTTGAGGCATGTGATACCTCATATGGTTCACTCTGCTTAAATACCTTCCACTCAATTAGCTCATGTTTTTATTCAAGAGAGGAGACGGATAGGTCTCTTCAGCTGGCAACACTTTCAGAGTGTGTCAGGCCAAAGGGAAGCTAATTATAGGGAAGAGAGAAAAATGTGGAAAATACTGTTTGCAGAGGGCACTGTAGAGAGGAAACTTTGTTGTGAGCAGCTCTCTCTCACATTACACATGCTGAAGCTGTACTCTTCTGACCATAAGATTAATGATGCCAAGCCAAACATTATACCCACGACTCAAGGGTCACAAGAAAACTTCTTTTTTCATCATCTGTTTCTTATTTTGCTGGCCACTAAGGTATTTACTAAGGAATTAGTATATATCTAGGTTTAAGTAGATTAAAATAGAAACATGCCACTGTTTACTGGATACAGCTGCTCTCATTAGTATAACTTGTTGCTGTTGGCATGAAGCAGTTTAATTAAAATGACAGCATAGTTTTCTGTGGAATCAGAGCCTGGTCCCAGTGGGGCTCCTCAGACAGATGTGAATAAGCAGTGCCTGCTGTGGTGGCTGCAGAGTGAACACAGGGCAGCCCCCTCTCCCTCGCCCTTTCAGACAGTCCCTCCAGGAAAGGACAAGGACAGAGCAGTGCTTCCACTTCTGTTAGACCCGTTTTTTGGGTGGTTTTTTTTCTTTCCTAGTTATCCTGTATTTACTTTAGTCCCTCTCATTCCATTAATGCCCACAAATGTTGTATATTTATTAGTGACTTAGTTGTAGGATGCCTTGATTGGTGAGCTACTGAGAGCAGATATAATGCCTGGCATGATGCAGGTACCAGCTCCACAAGGAATGGGGAAATCTGGAGCACCATCTCCTCTGTTGCCCATGTGGCTGACACAGAACTGTTTGTCAGTACTCCTCTGCACCGGGGTTCCAGAAAATCCTGTGATTGCCTTGGAAGTTATGAAAAAGTTAATGAACAGGGTCATTTGCCTTCTGTTGCTGTGTTTTGAGATGGTAGTTGGTAAATGTACTTTGGGATTTTTTCCTGCAATGGTGTAGGTTAGAAACTGTGCTGGATCAGGAAACTACTCTGGCACGTGACAAAGGTAAAGGTTTTCAAAATACATGGTCAAAGAATACTCCCACCAAAGTCAAAACCTGGTGGCCAGGCCACTTTTCTGGGATTTTGAGCTCGAATAGGATTTGGGTCATGCCCATCCTAGCCACTTTCCCTAGCCAGGGGCTAGTGTTTTCCTGTTTTCTGTGGGCAAGCCACCCCAGCACTGAAATACAAACATCTGAATCACAGGTGTGGTTGCCCAAAGTGTCCTGGGGCAGTCACCAGAGAGAGGAAAGTTTCTTCAGGGAGTCATTGAAAGACCTTGGAGATCACTTCCCCAGCATCTTTTCTTGTTATAGTTTACTAAATAATATAAATCCTTCATCTCAACAAGAGGGTGACTCAGTTTTTTAATGGAATGGGAGGAACTGGAAGATCCAAGTCCTGCCACATCTGCCTGACAGCATAATTTCTGTATCTCTCTCTCAACTCCACCTTGGACCAGCACTTGCTGAAATGACACTGTTTGAAGGGAAAGATGCTGTCATGTCTCAACCACTTTTGTTAGGAGAGAAAATCAGCCACCTACACCTCACCCAGCAAGCAGAGCAGTGTGGTTAAAACATTTAATAATATGAGGCTTGTGGTGAAAACTGAGGCCTCTGCTCTCCGTTCTTTCCGAGCCAAGAGCACAGTTATGAAATTGGGTGTTTTCTGAGGTGGTTTCAGAAAAGTGCCTGTCCTGCCCACTTGCTGGGCAGGTGCCAGCAGGGCCTGGAGCCCTGTGCTGTGCAAACACAGGGGTGCAGCTCTTACCCCAGAGGACTTCAATGCACATCTGGGATGGAGAACCTTTCTGCTCCATGCTGGCCAAACAGCTGTTGAAGCACTTTGGGCTATGTGGCCATCCAAGTACAGAAGAGGTGGACCTAGATAGAAGGGAAAAGGTCCTGGTGCTGATGAGCTCTGTGAAGCAGTGGGGCTGGAGGTGCCTCTTCTCCCACCTAAATAGCCAAAAGCCAGAAAACAGGTGTTGACAGACAAATGGAGTCCTGCTTGGACTCTCAAGGGTGGCCACTGGCAGACCTGGGATTAAAACCAGCAGCCCTTGATGGTCTCATGGGTCCAGAGGCCAAGGGGTAGAGCTCCACTTGCCTGTTCTACCCTGTTCTACCTGCTTTTTGTTCCTAAGTAGCTCCTTGCTGCCTTCTCCTTGGTTAGCAGCATGGAGAAGCAGTGAAGGGGAGCCAAGAGTCTGCAGTGAGGATGTGTTTGTGTGGATGAACACATTTTCCACACATAAAAGTAATAAAGGGAAAATACTACATAAGTTCACTTGCTGACTGTTTTGCTCCAGTGCCATGGCCCAAGAACAATCACCCAAACTCATCCATGTGTGAAAATTGTAATATTGGAAAAGGCTCCTGTGTTTGCTATTAGTCATATTTCTTTATAACAACTTTCCTCTGTAAGTGGATACAGAAATAACTCTTCAGATTATGGACTGGAGCAGGGAGCTGTATTTGCTTAGTGGTGTAGCTGCATTGATTGGCATCCCCCTGCTCAGGAGAAATGTTTTTAACCAGCCAGAACAACAAATACTGTTGAAAAACCTACATGGGTTACGATGACAGCATTCAAATGTAAAAGCAACTAGGTGTTTCAGGAGCCAAAACACGATTATTTTTAATTCCCTGTGGTTAGGAATGGTTATTACTTATTGTTTGAACACAGCAGCACCTACTGGCTCCAGCCAGAAATCAGGACTTCACTGCAGTAGGTGTAAAAGGGAGTAAAAACAAAGGTTTCCACCCCCTGAGTGGTCTGAGTCTGAGCAGGAGGCAGCTGGCAGAGTGTTTGGATGGAACCAGCACAAGGGAGGAGCAGGAGGGAATGAGAAGATGGGTCTGACTGCCCTGGCTGTGCTGGGCTGGCTGAGAGCTCTTGGGCAGGCTGAGCAAAGAGCCTTATGGAGGGGAGGGAGCTGGTGGTGATGAGCTGTGCATGGGTCTGGGTGGAAGGAAAATGAAATCTAGAGGTGTGGCAGGAGCTGGGCAGGTGTCAGTGCCTCAGTGACACGCTGCAGTTTGTAAGGGAGGAAGGGGAGGAGGACATGGGGGCTGCAGGGGGAGAAAGGACTCATCAGTTAGCAGTACAGTGTGGGATAACGGGATGGGCAGAGGTCGCAGGAGAGTGGCAATGGTGTTTTCTCATCCAAATGTACTGAATTGGAGGAAAAAACTTAGATTATCTATTTCTTTCTTTCCTTTTCTTTGGGTTTTTGGGGTTTTTTTCACCCTTTTTTTTACTTTAATGGGAAGGTTTTTCCAGAAAACCCACCTTTGGAAAAGCTAAAGCTAAACTGTTTGGCTTGGCAGTTACCAAGCTGGGATGTTGTGCCAATTCTACATCTTTCCTGCAGTATACCCTGGCAGCACCCTTTCCCAGCCAGCCCTGTTGGCAAAAGGCACTCAGTGCAAGTGGGCATTGGTGTCTCTCGTCTTTCTTCCCCATCCTCACATCCCAAGATCCAGAGCTCTACCTCTGCTGAACTTGGCTGCAAATCTTTCCATTCTCCAGAAAGCTGTTGTCCATCTTTCCTTCCCTTCAAGAATAATATTGAAACTTCCACAATAATTTTGATAGTTTGATTTTTTTTTACTACAACAGAAAATGGAAATTATCTAGGAAAGTGTTTTTCTTCCACAAATATTAATTTTCTTTCCTAAAAACATTTTTTGCTTGGACCATCATTCTCATGGAAAACTTTGTGGCCTTAGTGGTAAAACTGCAGTGAAGAAAATTATTTTTGCAACAGTATTTCAAATATATATGGTTAGGAAGAGTTTTGTCTAGGCCAGAAATCAGGAAAAATAAAAAGTAGCTGAAGTCTGTATTCAATTCCATTTTAAGATTTCTCTTCTAGAGCTGTCTCCATATAATGGCTCAGAAATGTCCAGGGAAGTTCTGTCATTTCTGGTTTCCATCTCAGACTGAAACTGAAGTAAGCAAGTAGCCTTGTAAAAAACTGTGTTCTTATGAAGGCTTTTCCAATTTCCTATGTTTTTATCCTCATGAGGTTTAGATAAAACATCCAGATTTTTCCTTTTTTAAACGGAAGCCAGACTCAAAGTCTGCTGAGGTTTCCCCATCACTAATTATAGCATGTATGTGAAATTATTTGCTCTGAAGGTGAAGGGTAGTGTTAAACTAAAATTAGATGCATCAAGAACAATGCTCTCCTGCCTTGGCAAGTGCATGGGGTTGGTGCTCTGAAGGGTAGTTTTTGTTTTGCCACGTTATTTTCCTAAATGATCCAGAAGGATGCAACTGAAGGAGGGTTGTGGGTTTTTTAGAAAAACAAACAAACAAAAAATATGGCTTGGGGGGAAAAAAGTAATTTTCTGTTTCATCATTTCGTTTAATTCTCCCTGCACATACTGGGAAAGACATGCTATTTTTCCTCTCTCCTCAAGGAAAAATGCCAGATAAGGACAGGTCTCATTAGCCCACTGGAGGCAGGATTCAGCTCAGCTGCTGTCCAGGGAGTGAAGGACGTGTGTGTGTGAGCTGGGCTCGTTCCCTGCTGCCCTGGCCAGGCCTCCTTGGGCAGCAGAAGGGGTTCCTTGGCTGCAGCAGTAGCCACAATGCTTTTCCCAGCTGGATTAATTGTGTTTTCCTCCCAGGGACCTCCAGCAAAGGCCTGTGTTGCTGGGAGAGGTGGAGAGAGATGCTCCAGAGATGAAACACCCCTTTTTTATTAAAAAGCACATCCTGCATGTATGGCTTGCCTGAAGCAAAGCCCAGCATCCAGGCAGCGTGTCCACCCTGAAACAGCTCCTTGCAAATCAAAGTAGGCACCTTGTTCCCTGTCAGCTCTCAGGGAGCCCAGGCAATGGGGCTGAGCTCCTCTAAAACTCTGAGTACCGTGTTTCCATGCTGAGGGCTGGGTTGGCTGGTCCCTCAACTAATGTGAACCACATAAAACTTATTACTGTGCAATACCACATCTTTTTCAAAGTTATAGATGATTGTTTGCTGTCTTGGTGAATTTTTTTAACTGTGTAAAAAGTGGGTTTTTGAATTTTTTACTTCTTCATGCCATGAAAGCTTCCTGAGTAGAAATATCTGGTGGCTGTGAGTTCAAGCTAAGCTACTTCAAATTATAAACAAGAGTCTTTAAACACAGAAAAATCTTAAAAATGGTAAGACTATTTAACTCTCACTCTTTAAAAATTGTTATTGGATGAGATCAGGTAGAGTTCCTGAAGTGTTTGGCCTGGAATAAACAAAAACAAAATTTTGGAAAGCTGAAGGATTTGTATTTTTAAAATCTATGGATGTTACACAGAAGAAGTTGCCCAGCTTTTCTATGTGCTACCAACCATATTATCCTCTGAAAATGGCAAAATGAATACAGTTTCCTTTGCTCAGTCTAATAAAAGTCATAAAAGAAGTAAACCCAAATAAATTTGTGATTGTTAATTTCAGGGTGGCAATTGAAAAAAAAACCCCAAAGAGCACAACAAACCACAACCAAACCAACACCCCCTCCCCTGAACAATCTGTGAGCTAAATTCCCCTGAAATTGCCCAACATTTGATCCCAGTGACACAAATTATTGTGAGCTTGGAATGATATCAATTACTCTCCATTACTACCCGAGGGCTTGCTGCTATAGTGGTTAATAAGCCAAATCCTAAGGTGCCCTTTCCATTTGTGGGTAAGGTCAAAAGCAATTAAGGAACAGAGGATCTGTGGTGAAAGCTGCACAAGTGCAATATTGGTGGGTTTTGGGGTTTTTTCGTAAATCAAAGCCACATCATTCTAGCAGTGCTGGGTTTGATCAGCAGATGGGCTCTTCCCAGTGCTACCCAGACTCAGAGGTCTGTGGAAAACCAGCTTTTCCTTGATCTCACCTGTGCTGTGGAGCTGGAACTCATGGCTGTGGCTTATCAAAAACAGTGCATTTAGAGTGTAGTTAAGGCAAGTAGGTGGCAGAGAGAATCCAAATGACATCACATCTTTTTGATGAAAATTTGAGGTACTTTTCCACAAGACAGATAAATCATTATATAAGTGGACAAACTGTTCTCGTACTTAGTTACCTGCCATATTACAAGCACATCCCGTGTGTCTGACCCCACCTTTAATTTCAGTTTAGCTCCAAGATACTGGGCCAAGGTACCTTCTGTGCACCTGAATATAGAATCCTTCTCCACAGGATGAGATGAAATCATCTTGTATTGTGACCAGACCTTCTTGAGGTTCCTCTTGCAAATCTCATTATTTTTTCCTAAACTCAGAGTAATTTTACAAAGACTTTTTTGCAGTGTGGATTTCAACTTCTCATTGAAAACTGGAGTATCCAGAGGTGGTATCTGACGTCAGCAAAGTTAACTTCCTCAGACATACTTGTCCTAAGGAAGACGGCATTATGACCGGACTTATTTTCCATAAACTCATCTTGATTGCATTAATTATGCTGCTATCTGTTAATTATTTCCTGATTTTCCCCCATATCAAATTTTGCGTGCAGTCAATTCCAGATGAACCTGCTGATAGTTATGCAAGAGCTTGTCAGTGACCTCTTCCTACACCGCCACAATAGCATCTCCCAGGCTTTGTGACTCCTCTAATTTTCCAAGAGCTGTTACAAATTGAGGTCAGTGGCTCAGAAAGCTGCTCCATGAATTTTCTTAGAAAGCAGTCATCTGTATTATCTTGGCCTGCAGACAAGTTTGGGAAAATTAAGTCTTCTTGTACAAACAGCTCCATACAGGGCTCCCTGCGACACGCTTTGGCTATCTGAGAGCCAGCATCCAGCAAAAGCTTGTCAGGTGGCCTCTCTCTAAAGTCAGAGGAGAGCAGGAAACATTGTCAGAGGTGGTTCCTACCATCCCACAGGAGCAGAGGCTTCTGCAGATTCCTATCTGTCCCTACTGATGAAAGAAAAAGTCCAGTTCACTCAGAGTATGTGGTTGCTTTTTGAGTTTTTTTACGTGTGAGAGGTAGGTTGTACAGTGCCCTCGTGCTCCCCACCCCATAGACTGCACCCAGAGGATTTGAGATTCCCACCCTATGACTGAGACAGTCTCCAGATCAAGACCCTTTCCTGGAGATTTCTTTCTCAGATATGTTCTTACACATCTCACCATGTCTTGCCAGCTATCTGTAGCACTCCTCACTGGCATTAACATCTTCCAGCACCGGTTTTAGTCCTTAAAGCTAGATTGTGCTTTATCACTGCTTTTATTTCTTTTATAAACCAAGTTTCCTCAAACCCAGGGCTTTTCAGCCTTCTGCAGAGGCTTCTGTATGGGTTTCTGGCAGGTAGCACACCCACAAGTGCCTAGACAGAGGTGTGTTTGAGGGTGCTGGAGATGTCCAATTTAGAGAAATAACAGAAAAAAATTATTCTCAGCACTTTTTCTATGAGCAGAGTATTGTTCCTCCATAAACAGCCACACTAAGCAGGCAGCACTGTGGTCAGGCGAGGTTCCCCTTGCCCATCTCAGCCTGTTGTTGCCAGTCCCAAAGGAAGTTCTCCAGAGAAAGTGGCTTTTTGTCTCCTCCCAGACCGGGTGGTTTGCATAATCTGGTTAAATAAAATGAATACACAGAGGCACAAAGAATTGTGGGGGAAAATGGTAGTATAAGTAAGGCTGAGTGGTCCATCTAATCTGACATCAATATAATAAAATCGTTTATTTGTGTACACTGGAACGACTCCTTGGGACTGTGGTCTATTCCTGTTTCCCAACACTGTCATTAAGACAATGGGCACTGTAATTACTGTGATAAAAAGGCATTATTGCTTCAGTTCTTCATCTGGCCCATGTGCCTAAGGAGGAGGTTTTCTTTATAATCTCCCTGCAGAAGGAGCACAGGGACCAGAAGGCTCCTTCTCCCACTGGCTCTGCCCGTACAAAAGATTTCTCCACACCGGAGACTGCAGTGTGAGAGCCTTTGTCTTAAATGAAAGGGCATAATGCAGGCCTTCTGCCAGCACTGGCTACGAATGAAAGCAGCGCCTTTATGTACCAGCTAGCTGCTGAACTGCAGACAATACTGTAAAATCTGTACTCCTCGATTACCTCAGCTGCCTTCGCATTGCTGGAGTGCTGCTGAGCCTTGAAAAGGGGCTGCAGGCGCCAGGCTGGAGCTTCACAAAGTCCGTGTCAGTAGGAGAGCAGAAAACCTGCTTGCCCAGCACAGCCACCCTGGTGAGAGTGAGGAGAGTGGGTCAGGAGGGAGATATGATTGATACTTCCAAAACTGTTGCTGCAGCTATTTCTGCAGCCGGGCCATTTCATTCTGGCAAACTGTGTCTTAGCTTGTGCTCAGTTCAGTTCCATTTAAAACCTGCTAGTTTGGCAGATTGCTCAGCTGCTGGGAGCTTGCTGCCCAGCTCCTGTAATACCAGACTCTGCAGGAAATAGCCCAGAGGTGAGCATTTTTCCACTGGCCTTCATGAAAAACTCTTTTGAGTGAGTCCAAGAGCTCCCAAAGAATCTGTGAACACGGCCTGGAGAGCCAAGATGCCCTCTGGTTTGTGTCAGTGCCTCTCCTTGCCTTCATCGATCTGCATTGCCTGCCAACCCTGAGGAATCTGGGCTGCAGTCCTTCCTGGACTTCACGGAGCTCAAGTGGTCCCTTAAATCCTTCAGGTTGCCTAAACTGGAACAGTCTGGCTGCTGCAATTCCAGCTTCCATGCAGCCCCTGCCTTAGGGCTCTGACAGAGTGAAGCACTGTCTTGGCTAGGGACACGGGGAACTGTTCTCCCTGGCTGCAGTGAGAATCCTGGAATTGTTAAGGGTGGAAAACACCTCTAATATTGAATCCAACCATTAGCCAGCACCACTGTTAGCACTGAGGACATGCTGGCAGCAAAATCCTTCATGGCTGTCTGATGTGAGTGACTACAGGCTGGTGGTGGGGCAAAAGAATATCAATAACGTGCTGAGACGACCACTGCTATTGCTAACAGCCTCTTTTAGAAAATGTTTACCCCACTGCAAGCATAACTGATGTAAATTGAATGTGTCAGGCTGAGCAGACGCACCTACCCCCTTCCCTGAGCTGCTCTCCCCTCGTTTGACAAGGTACAAACAGAGAGCCCGTTCACATGTGAGCGGAGAGTACCAAGCATTGCATCAAAAAGCAAGAGCCACCCTGTTACAATCTGCTGCTTGTCAGGATTTGACAGCGTTGTGAAATATAAATGATCTCTGCGTTAGCAATGCCTGCCTCAGTCACCAGTAAACAACTCCCCTCATTAAAGAGATGCTTTAGAAATGACAGCACCAAATTATGTTAATATTTTTTAAAAGTGCTCTTCAGCCAGAGATCCTAAAATGAGGTTTGCCATTCATTTGCCGAAAAACCATTTCTTTGCAAGCAGAGGCAAATGGCCTCCCAATTGAAAAAACTGATGGTGTCAAACAGCTCCAGGTGGTACGAAAATGGAGCTGTTTGGATGTATGAGAAAGGACTGTGAAGGAGGAGATGAACTTCTGCTAATGCTCCTTTTTTTTCTTTAGAATATCCTCTGTAACCTTTTTAGCCCCACAGATTGTCTTCAGTCCTGAGTTTGTTCAATGCCTAATTCAATATCCTTAGCCATGACAGTAACTCACAGGTCCAATCCTGCAATACCATCTTGCTAATGGTTATAAATGGCTGGATCTGAAACTTGCATGATCTGAGACTATATTCTACTGCTCAGTGCCCTCTGCAACCTTGTTAAAAGAACAGATTCAGACACAGCCCTTGGGAAAGAGTCCTGAGTCATTCTGCTTCCCTCCTTAGCATCTAGATTTTCCTGGGAGACTTTTCAGTTAGGTTTTTGCCTTGATTTTGCTTAACCCTCAGATCTGGTGAGATTAGAGTCCAAGACAGAATGGCTGCAATGAAATCATTACAGATTCCACCAGCATCCTTCTCTGAGTCAGAGAGAAATTAACAGAATAATACAGGCTGCATGTGTTTCTCAAGTGAGAGATCACCAAGATCAGTCCTTGTCAGAAATATCACTAGCAAGAACAAGCTATAGGCAGTGACAGATAATATTTCATAAGATTTCCAAGCTTCTTTTTTGGAGGATGAAAATATTTGATCCTCTTCTTGTCAGCAGGCTTGCTCTGAGCTACTTTTAGAGTAACATTCTCCACTAAAGGTTCAGTTTCTCTCACGCTGTCTGCTCCTACCCTTCAAAAAGGATCTGGGTTCCTCTTCTGCAGAGCTTTAGCTGTACCTGCCTGCGCACAAGAGCTGCACAGGGATGAGACCCTCCACCCACCACCCTCTGTAAGGGGGATCCAGTGCAGGAAACTCTTCCGTGTCTTTAATGTGGCAGTAAAAGTTATTTCTGCTGTGGATAGGTCCTGTCAGTCCTGCATGTCTTACTTTCATTATATTGTTTAGTTTTTCATTTTCCAAAGATTTTTAGTACAGTTTAACCAGTTGGTTAAGTTCTTCCAGGAGGTGATTTTCTTCTCTTCATTTTCCTTTTACCTCTCAGAATACCACCTAATGGTTATATTATATATACTCTACATAGCTGGCTATATACTCCATATAGCTCTATATACTACACGTAGTGGGCTGCAGCCATGTTAATACAGTTTTAAAAAAGAAAGGTTATAATTTCTACTGATGGATCTGAAAACAACCATAGACACTCCTCTTCTTGACCCTTTCAAATTGTACATATGAGTTCGTACAAGAACTTCATGCTAATTCTGTGTCTCAGTTTTCTACACATCAAGGAAAAAACACTTGAGTTTTCTCAAAACACGAATATTCCAAATAACCCAACTTTCATATTTACAAGCATAGCATATGGATACCAAGTGTAGGAGTAATCATGGTGTTATACAGCAAAAGAAGACACTGAGTCCATGACCACCAAACCTGGTACATGATGCTGTACTTACTCCCCCTCTAACCCTCCTTTTGGAAATGTTTGGTTATTATCATGTCCAGGATTTTTGAAGAGCTAATGATAAATTATACATCTTTTTCTATAAATGGTAGGTGTTCATTTGTTTTAAATAGCTTTCCATTTTTGAAATGGTCCACACCAACCTGCTGGTGAGACAAAATAACTTCCCTGGCAGAGTTAAGTAAGACTTTCACCCTGACAGAGAATTTTTATTTGCTCCATGTGACACCCATGTCTGTTCTGACAGCTGGAGACCATGCACTGCCCCTGCTGTGTTGCAATTGGAATCTTCAGCAAGGTGGGTGAATTGTTTGGTTCACACTGGGGCAAGGCTTGAATACGGAGGAAATGTATATTTGAGGACATTGTCTCTCCCAGGTGGAGATTTTCAGGAGTGATTTCCACCCACAGGAGTTGTGCAAGTGTCCCGTCAGCTTTTTAAGGAGATGAGACAAAGGAGGAATATCCGTAACTAACGGCATCGTTTGTGCGCACCTGCACAGCAGCATTTTAACAACGGCTTTCCATTTAACCTTGACATTTTGCTGGCACCGGGAGAGGCTGCAGGTTAACCACGGAACTGTGGGCATTCCCCACGGGACACAGGCAGCCTGTTTGCCTTCAGGGCACGGGGCAGAGAGGGGGTGCTGTGCAACACAGCTCTGAGCCAGCCCCACAGCCAGAAAGGCGAGTTTGGAAGGGATTTCATCACCTGCCTGTGTTGGCCAGGCTGTCCTTAGCTTGCCACAGGCTGGGAAGGAGGGTGCCCACATCTTCAGCATCCACCCACAGGCTTGTAATGCATCCCCTTTGGGTTTGTCTTTCTCGCAGTGTGAAGGTGTTTGGAAAGCACTGGGACTATGTTAGGCACCACCACAAACAAGTAAGAGCTATTGCTGCATGCCATGGATTCTATGTATTCCTAGGGCATAGGATTGCTTGCTTTGGTTGATGTTCATGATTCCCCACCTTTGCTCTCAGTATTAATGAGATACAATTAGGACTGTAGAATCAGTACAAATATTCTGGCCTTTTTGCAACTGGCATGTTTTCTAATAAGCTTTTTTTTTTTTTTTGTTAACTGACTTGGTTTGAAAACACAGAATCCTGATACATTCAATCTGACAAGGAAGCCGCAGCTGTCAGGAACTGTAGTAAGGTGTGAATGAAAAGCTTATGCTGACAGAGGGATCTGGACTCATAGCTCTGATTTCCTTGGGCAGGTTCAACCGCAGCCTGCTGACAACAGTTAGACATTACACAAGGGCACAGCTCCTTGCCAGGTTGCTTTTCATAACACTGTGTGGTTGTTCTTTTCTTTCCTCTGCCCTTAAGATGAGGGAAACAACCATCCAGAAGAAAGATGGTGACAGAAAATCCAGCCTGCCTGACCTGGGGAAGCTCTCTCTGTGGAAAGGCAGGACGAGTAGGGCTTGGGTAACATTAAATGAAGTTCCCAGGAAAAGAGCTTGACATTATTCACTGCAATGCATGTTGAAAGCTTTATTAAGCCAGAATAACAGGTATAACTTACAACATCTTTCTTGCAACAGTTTCTTTAGATTACTTCATGTTGGTCAGTTCATGCTAACAACTGGGGTTTGACTCAGTATGAAGTGGAAGATATTTACCCTGTTTAGGAAAGGACTGCAAGAGAACACTTGGTAAGTTATGAGCTTGAAAGTGATACAGTTTTAACAATGGTGGAGCTCCCTCTTGACTCTGTGGAGTAGATGGAAGATGAAGTGCTGTGTGTCTGAATGAAGCCGTAAGTTCCACGCTTGCTCTCCAATTCTGCAGTGTTGATCTTATTATGGAGGGATGGGAATCGGTCTGCTTCTCTTGATTTGAAAGCCCTTGATGCTTACCCTGTGTCTGTGGATGAAATCCAAGCTAGTCTCTCGGTGTCAGTGGTTGCAAGGGATATGGACTGGAACTTGAGCTTGCTGCTTGCCAAGAGCATCTCAGAGCCCCACATTTGGGAAATCACAGAAGCAGAAGGTGGATTTTCTTCATTTTGGTCTGTAGGCAGTGAGAGCTGCCGGTGCAGGACAGCTGCCATTTCCCAGCTTCAGGGCACGCTTGCAGTCAGGTTGAGAGATTGGGATTGTTCAGCCTGCAGAAGAGAAGACTTCAGGGAGATCTTCCAGCACCTTCCAGCACCTGAAGTGGCTACAAGAGAGCTGGAGAGAGACTTTTTACAGGGCATGTAGTGATAGGACAAGGGGAACGGTTCAAACTGACAGAGAGTGGGTTTAGATAAGGCTTCTCTGCTCAGCCTGGAGGAGACTGAGGGGAGACCTCACTGGGGTCTTCAACCTCCTCACAAAGGGCAGCAGAAGGGCAGGTACCAATCTCTTCACTCTCATGGACAGTGACAGGACCTGAGGAAACAGCTGGAGCTGAGTCAGAGGAGGTTTAGGTTGCATATCAGGAAAAGGGTTTTCATTCAGAGGGTGGTCAGGCTCAGGAACAGCTCCCCAGTGCAGTGGTCACAGCACCAGCCTGGTAGAGTTCAAGAAATGTTTGAACAATGCACTCAGGCACATGGTGTGAGTCTTGGGGTGTCCTGTGCAGGGCCAGGAGATGGACTTGATGATCCATGTGGGTCCCTTCCAACTCAGCATATTCTATGATTCTATGAGCCTGGGATGGTAAAAACTGGAAAAGGTTGTGAAAGGGGGAATGTGGGAGAATTTTCAAGCCCTTAGTTGAACCCCAGATTTCTGTGATGTGGTAAAACACTTCCCTGCAGCTGCCCAGACTGTAATCTCTGTCAAAGAGAGCAAATGCTGGTATTCTGGCCGGATTGTTATGTCTGTGTTACAGCAATACTCATGTATATTTTTAAAATACCCAAATTATGTTTATATACATCACAGAAAATAATAAATATGTGTAACATTAACTCTACAACTTCCAATACACCAGCAACTGAGTGTATAAAAATACACCCACACTCTTATCATTGCTCCTTTAAAATAACATTATTTTTTCAACAAAGCCCAATTAAACCAACAAGAATTCCACCAAGAATAGAAAGTTCTCTGTCCTCAGACAGCTAATATATCTTGCTTAGTCTTTTGAGAGTCCTAAAAGCAAAATTTAGTATTTTGTTTTCAGCAACACTTTTCTAGAAGGGAAAAAAAGAATAATTTATTTTTGATTCATAGGAGAAGTGACTGAGCAGGGGATCACCAGCTGGTATTTTGATTACTATCTTTGTGGAATATATTATGGACTCTAATTAAGTAAACCATCTTACATGTCTATAAAGTTTAGGGTTCAGTGATGGAACCTCTTGCCTGTGGATAAAGTTGGATGGAGCATATATCAAAGACAGTTATGTCTGTAATAATTCTAACCAGAGCTCTTACAGTAAATGCCAGATAAGGTTTGAAATGTGTTCGAGGGAGGCATTTAAGATGAATCCATTCTCTTCTGGTTTTGCTTAGTGTTGTTTTCCAGAAATACACAGCAATGCTCAGCTGACTGCAATCACTGGTAACAGTCATTGGAACAGGTGCTGCACTCCTTGAGGTGCTGTGGTCCTGGTCAGAACTGGGGAGGAAAGATTCCAGGGGAAAAGGTTTAATTCCCACCATTCCTTGCTTGTTTGCTTGCTTGCTTGCTTGCTTGCTTGCTTGCTTCTTTCCCACTGTCTTTTCCCACTTTCTGTCCCTTTCTCACTCCCTCTGTCCCTCCCTTCCCCAACAGTCCATCTTTCACATCAATACTATAAGAACCCCCCAATTAATCTCAGTGCATCACTGACAGCTTGTCTTAAGTGTCACAGCTATCTGGGATTTTGATGCATAGTGAAATGAAGATTATATGATCTTCCTTTAGCCTTTTTTCTTGGCCTGGACAACCCTGTCATAATGTTCAGTTGCATTAAATCAGTACATTTGGGCTATCACCATAAATAAGATGCACTATACATGTCAAAACAAGTTCTTATGCAATCCAGATCTCCGTGGCTTCATTTACTACTTACACCCTTTGTAAGTCATAACAGGGAACGAAGCAATCTCTGTGATATGGAAATTTCTTCTCAAGTGCATAAATTATGTCTTAATGCTTCAATTGCTTGAAAAGTGGGACGGTCCCACAGGTCACCATTTCCATTCCAGTGACGAGATTTGCAAATATTAACAATGATTTCTGTTTTATGGGCAGGATTAACTTTACAGGTGTCACGGTTTAACATCAGTCAGCAAGGAAGCCCCACAGACACTTGCTCACTCCATAGTGGGGTGAGGGAGAGAATTATGAGAGCAAAAGTGGCAAGTAAAAGGGATTCGTGGGTTGAGATAATGGGACAAAAAAGGAAGAAAATAATAATAATGATGGTAATAATAATAATGACAAAAGAATTGGATATACAAACTCGCTCACCACTCCTTGATCAATGCCCAGCTGGTTCCTGACCGGTGGCCTCCAGCCAGCTTTCCCCACAGTTTATGTACTGAGCATGACCTCATGTGATATGGAATATCTCTTTGGTCAGCTGGGGTCATCTGTCCCGGCTGTGTCTGCTCCCATCTCCTTGTGGCTCTCCAGCCTTTTAGTTGAAAGGCCCTTGACTCAGGGTAAGCACCACTTAGCAACAGCTAAAACATCAGTGTGTTATCAACATTTTTCTCACCCTAAATCCAAAACAATACACAATGCCAGATACTGGGAAGAAAATTAACTCTCTCCCAGCCAAAATCAGGACAACAGGCATGAGGACTCCAGTTTAGCTGAACATGGGGAAAGAAAAGCCTTAAGCTTAATAAATCAGCAACATCAAGTAATGATGGCAGGTTTACTTGGTTTGTAGGGATTCTGTAAACTCTGCCAGCTCTGAAAGGCTAAGTCATGCACTCAGCTCCAATGACAGAACTTTGTGTCTGCCTTTTCAGCCTGATGCCCACAACGGAGATAAGAGGGACATGGACTCGTACAGGGAAGGATGCTGCACTGGACCTGCCCTCTCATCCATGTGTGCCACAAGTTTGCCATGTGCCCTCTGAGAACCTAAAACTTATGGATATGTCCTTGCCTGCAAGCTGCCTTGGTTTTTGAAACTCAACTCTCCTACAGACCCTAGGTGTTTTCAAAATTGATTTCCCCTGGAACTGCGGTGGTTCAGCATCTCTCATCACTGAGAGGAGTGTAGTTCATCAGGAACACTTCTGAACCTCCAAAAATACGTGCAGATTGGCTTTGGTGTACTCATTTCTCCTTGTTCGAGCACTAAAAATGCATTCAGGCAGCCTCTTAAAGTCATACAAATAACAGTCATTGAAATGGAAAGCAGCAAAATTATGAATATTGTATAATGCAATGTTAAATTACAAATAAATAAAACATCTGGGGCCAGATGTTGCTGTTGGATTCCTGTGTGGAACTGCCTTTCCTTTCAGCAACATTGTGTGTGCACTTCTGAGAGTGGAGTTTGGACCTTGATGTAGAGAAGCAGTGTTTTAATACAATATTAATGGAGGATGATTTCTTCACTAAAAACAAGGTAACTTGGTAGATGGAGAGATTAACATATTTTAGAAAAACGGTTGCGGGTTTCTCTAGAACGACCTTTAATAACAGTGTGGGGGGTTGTGTTTTGGTTTTGGTTTTTGGTTTTTTTAAGGCTAAAAGAACAGAAAACAAGACTGAAAGAAATTGGAGAAACCTCTACAGAGTACATATGGTGAGAATAGGGAACAGACAGTATAAGCAATTTACTTGAAGCAAGCATGAGTGTTCAAACATCACTCAAGAGTTTTAAAATATAGAAGAATGGTGAAAATATGTGTAGAAAGTAAAAAACATGTCAAACTTTCCAGCCTCAGGTGGACTTGTCAAGTACTGAACTCCCATTTTCCTTTTTAAAATTCTGTTGAATCTTTCACCAATGCAGCATTTACTAATGCCCCTGGGGTAGTTACAGGAGAAAAACTGCCACTTAATCAGGGAAAAAATTCCCCTTCAGAGGTTTTCATTGCTTGGTTGTGGGCAGGTTTGCAGAATTTCACCTGTAGTAGGATCTGGAAGATCATTTTGCACCATTTTGCTGATTTCTCTGTAGGTTCCAGTGTGATGCTGTTTCTCCCGCTCCCCTCCACACCCCTGCCTGGGCTTGCTTGCCATGTGCTTTACAGAGCCAGCAGACAGCCTTTGAGAGTGATGGTTGTTTATCTTGAATGTCCTGCATGGAGTTAACTTTCCAAGAGACACATCCCAGTTTCCAGCCTGCAGCCTTGCTCCGGCCCAGCTGGGTCCACAGAGCGCAGTGCACACGGGCTCAGGGCTGGTGTGGAACCTGGTCGATGACCATTGAAAGAAATTAAAGATCAGGCAGCAATTCACTGCTTTCTGCACTTCATTTGAACATTTTATTAACGTGGTCTTAGTCTCCATAAACAGTTGTCCACTTGCTCCCTGCTCTGCATCCCAGGGAAAAGAGGATTTTGCATCCCTCGAGCTGTGCCAGCAGCCTGGTGCCCAGTAGTCCAGCCAGGGGAACCTGGCAGCTCCAGTCAGATTGGGAGCTCCCAGGTTTCAAAATACAGGCTTAAGTATGTGAAGCTACACTGTGAAAGCAACAGCATGTATCTGACCCTGGGCAGCATCAGCAGTCCGTGCCTTCGGAGAGGAATTGAAGGAAAGATGCATAAAAGTCACCTACCTTTGCTAGAAGTTATTTATTGAATCAAAACCAAGTAATCGGGGACCAAGGGAAGCATACAGAGTATTTTATTTATTGGTGGCAGAGAAAGAGAAAACTCACTTTTTGACAGTGTCCTTAAAGTTTTACAGTCCTATCTTCCTGCTTCTGCTCACTCTTTTCTCTTCCTTGACTCATACCAGCCTGTGCAAAGTCTGTCTTCTGCCCAATGTCCTCTCTCTATAAAGTCCCTTTAAAAAGCTGACTATTCTTGGCCTGTGGTCTTAACTCCTCACTAAACCTACCTATGGATAACGATTTCCCAGGTCAGGGCAAAAAGCCTTCCCTTCCAAACAAACAATCCTTCAACCTGGAAATCCTTTTCTGGCACAGCAGGGGCAGCATTTTCCCTATTTACTACTTTGCATTTCCTTACACTGAAGGAGGAGATACAAAAAAAGTCTGCTCAACAGTGTCTTGGTTGCTGCTGTGAGAAATGACATCATCAGTAACCCAGCCAGATGGGGCTGAGCACGGTGTCTGTGAAAATGTTCATGGGAGCAGTGAGCACCTTCAGACAGACGCTTTCCATTAGACTAAACACAGGTATTGCTTTTAAAACTGTGCAAGGAAATGGAGCTGGAGACTAAAGCCAACAGTTAAACACAGCTGGTCTTCAGCCTTGCTGGCCCCCCCAGTTATTTCTCTTTTCAAGACGTGGGCTCAACCAGGGAAATGGAAAAATGGTGGAGAAGTTCTATGTATGTCTCTTCCACACTCTGGATTTTATAAGGTAAGCTTGAAGTTTCTCCTCCAGTTTTTCTTATCCAAATGTTATCTATACAAAATCCAAGTGCTAAAGCTGGAGGGGGAAAATTGGATATGCCACTTTTTGCGTGTAAGAAAATTGTGCCAGAGCTTTTACGGGGCCTTTAAAAATGGTGTCTCTAAATAACACCTGCACTACACATTTTATATGCCAGTGTTTCAATTTATGAAGTTTCCTTTGGCTATGGCTGAATGCTATCCTGCTTTTTATATCTGACAAGAACTTCTCTGCCATGTCTCTGGAGTTTTTGAACTTCAGGGTGTTAATAATGAACATCTTATGCCTGTTTCAGTGCCTATGTCTGACAAGAACAGCACTGGCTTTTAAAAGCCCTTTATCTGAGCTGAGTGGAAAATGATGTTCCCATGCCATGGGACTTTCCTGCGCCTTCAGTATTTTCTCTTCCTATGCAGAAATAAAATGCATGCTAGGTTGGTGACAGATTGGTGTGCTGCAACATAATTTTGGTTTTTGTGACATCTGCTCCTTCACACAGAATTAGCTGGCCAAAAGAAAATGAAAAACTCCATCTCCAATGTGTGACACTGGGTGCTCTGGCCAGGCAGATGCAGCAGCAGCAGGTGCTGGTCCATGAGTCCACCCCTCTCTTTTTCGGGTCTCTGTGCAAGAGCAGTGCCTTTCTTGCAGCTCTGGGGCATTTCTCAACAGGTCTCTCACAAGCCATAAGTTCCTGCCAAAAGAGTTTGCTTCCTTGAATCAGCATTTTCAGACTGGAAAGACGAAATTTCGATCGCTTCTGCTTGCTACAAATGGACAGACTGAGAGTCCCAGGGAGAGGGACTTTACCTATCACATCCGGTTCTGTGTGGGCCTGAGGAACACACAGCAGACAATTAGCTTAATGGAAATCTCCCAATATCTCAGCGTGGAGAAGAGCTGATACTTTTAAAACAACTGCATGTTTAAAAATACATGTTTCAGTCATCTCCAGCAGCCTCATGGTCACAGCATAGAGCTGTTCCAGCAACATAAAAAAGAGAAGGTTCCATTATCAGACACTTCAGCTATTTCCCCTGGCTAGTCTAGAAAGAGAATACCAAAATCACTGAAGTGCCCTGGGCAGACATTTTATAGCAGCACAGGCTATTTCGTTGCTGGAAGCAAGTCTGTAATAGCCTTTTAAGCATCATTCAGCCTAAATTATCTGCTTAAGACATGTACATAAATCTTGCTATATTATGCAATATTTTTTGCCCCCTTTCTTGAATTTTAGTTCTCCAGCTCAAGTTCTAGAAAAGGAGCAAAGTAGTTTTCCTTCAGTTACTCATCAAAGCCAGTGGGATGATTGAGTTATGCCAGGAATTTTTGGCCCGGTTTGTCATATTCAGAGGAGTGAAATTCTATCTAATGAAGTGGGAGAGGCGTTACAGAAAGAGGAGGCAGTAACTGACTTATTATTACTCATTTCACCTTGCTTAATTTTATGTCATTTATCTGCATGTGCTCTACACTGTTGCAGTACCTGGATGATCCATTGAGACTCATCCTCACACTTCCCTTCTGAGGGAGGCTCATGTTCTAATGATGGGCCATTAGGAAAAGGATTTAAACCACGTTAATTCCTAATACCAACTCTAATTTCCAGCTGTTTCACATAGGCATAGTTCTGGAAAGGGGATGGGATTAAAACCCTACTGTGTCTGCTGGGCAACTCCTGTGAGTGGTGCAACTCCAGTGTTTGCATAGCAAAACCAGGATGAAATATGGAAAACATGCCCAAGGCAGGGAACAGAACTGAGACCCACCTGTCTGGATGAATGCCCCAAGCATCAGTCTGCAGGGTCTACCTTCAATGCCTGTCCTCTCTTTGTGAAATCTCTCATTCTCACTCTCATGAGGACAGTGACTCAGGAAAAGGCATGGTCTCACCTGAAATTTCAAAGATAAATAAAATCTTAGAAGTTGAGTGAAAATTAGCAGCTGTTGGAGGAGAAATCTCTGAATTTTAGCCCCACATAAAGACAGGAGGTGCCAATTGCTAGCATGCACTAGGCGGGCAGCAGTCACCTGGCCAGATCATTTATGGCAACATAGAATTGCTGAGGATGGAGATTATGAGAAAGAAATTGTGGTAGTGTGGGCTAGAGGGCAAAAAACCAACCCGAGGAAAACTGTGCCCTGTTAGTTCTCCTCCATCAAAACCAATTTAATGTTCTCTTTTTGGGTGCTGCCTGTAGGTTGTAGTCTCATTATAGTTGCTTGCTGGTGTCAGTTTTCCCAGGAGGTCTGTATGTCCCTGTGCTGCTGCTAAGCCGAGGCAGGAGCCATCTACACTCCCGCATACACAGGCAGAGCTGTCCAGATTTGCTGGAGGAAAGTCTGGTGGATCTATTCCTAGCAAATTGTGAAGTATGAGGAGTGATATATAGGGAAATTTTGGCATTGAGGCTGCAAGGCAGTGCTGCTGACAGCCCCACTCCCTCTGAAGCTGGTGCTGGTCTGTAGGACCAGCCCCCAATCTACTGCAGGAAAGAAGATGCTTCTTTTTAGTGGTAGAATGGAGCAGAGAAGATATGTACATCTATTGCCTGCCTGTTGAGCTGAGCTGTGACCTGACCATGCACTAACTGGATCACAACAGCCTAAATGGGTTCAAGTCCTACACGAGGGCCCTTGGGGCATGGACAGGTCCATAACAGCTCCATGGCCAAGAGCTGCCCACTCCGTTAGTGTGCCAGCTACTGAACTGATCTGCCTCCCTGCAGCCAGCACACCTGAAGTGTGTTCAGGAGACATCTCTGGAGCCTGAAGGTCACTGCTGATGTCCTGCAGCATTAACGCTGGAGGGACACTCTTCTAGTAATCCAACATCAGCATCAACACTGGAAGGACATGCTCTTCAGCCACCCATCCTTTCCTGTTAGATGTGAGGAGCAGCAGCTCCTGCTAGGAGTGAGAAGACAAGTTTCTTTCCATAAATTATTGGACTGCCAACAAAAATCCCAGGCAATCTGTAGCAGTGTTTGTGCAATGCTGACAAATGCCCACTGGGAGCATGGCTGCCACCACCACCTCGTTCTGCAGAGGCCATCGACAGCTGTCAGATGATAACAACTTTGGATAATTAGTGTCCTGAAGGGCTCGAACTGAGGGCTCAGAAATGAAAAACTGCATTAGAGAGCAGCTATTGCCTCCTCACCCCTCGAGACCGGTTGTGTACGTCGAGCTCAACAATAACATTAATAAAAAGCAATACTAAGAAAAGCAATATAGCAGGCTAAATTGCCTCTGCTGTGTCTTGGGCTTACATTTCATTACAAATACCTTCTTACTCAGGGTATGGTCTTTTTAAGTCATTAAGACATGTCCTGAAGTCCTTTCTCAGTTTTCACTCATACCTCAGATGCTTTCTCATTAACTTCAGTGGATGACTCTTTGTCTGACTGGAAAGTGAAAGGGGGTCTTGGGATTTGAACTGCTGGGAATTTTGCTTGAGTAAGCAGCAAGAAATGTGGCCATGATAATAACCTCTTCCTTTTTTTTCTTTTCCCCAATTTCTTCATGCTGCTTTTCTGACAGCTCTGAAAGAGTGGGAGGAAACCGTTAGGACTCACCACCTTTTTGGTTTGTTTTTAAGGATATGTGAAATGTTTTTCTTTTGAATTTCTAAGCAGAAAGTCATTTGAACTGAAAAGCCATCATACCTCATTTAGAAAATGTCAATTAAAACTGGTAAGGGCATTTTTCAACTAAACCAGCATGAAGATATCAAGATAACAACCAAAATGTTTAGGTCAACAAAAATCTAGCCTTTGTTTTTGATTATAAAAGCCACAGAAGTTTTCACTGAATTTATGCCCTGTTTTAAATTGAAAGTTTGGCTAAATCATTCCCATAGAGACTGTGTTCAAACAAGGACGTGTTTACGTATCTGCCTCTGATCATACAAGATACTGCTGGATTATGGGATGTGCTGGCTTTCCAGCCCCAGAGAGTGGCATGTCCTCCCCACAATCCTGTCCCCCACCAGAAACATGGTCTACTTAGATAAGAGCAGCTTCACTTCTTTCCTGACCTCAGAAAAAAAAAAGCTTTTTTTTTTTTTCCTCAAGGAGAAAGTGAGACCAAGGGCAAAACTGTATTTCAGCACTTCTGGACACTGCAGAGAGGCTGCCCCAGTTTTATCAACAGAGGGTGAAGCATTGCAAGGGAAAACTTCATCATCGGAGAAAGATTACTTTAGTCTATTTTGAATTTGGTTTAGAAATCACCAGGAGGTTACTAAAAGTCAGTGCAACTGTGAACGGATTTATCTAAGATGAAATCAAGAGTGGCCAGCTCTGGAAATGGGTTATGCAGGTGTAGGGAAGGCAGTCAGCACTCACAGGTGTCTGGGACAGAAGATGCTCATGGGAGGGCCTGGAAAAATGCAGAAAGGTGTCAAAAAGCTGTTGCAGGGCAATAACAGCTTAAAACTAACACAGCCATTTCTTCAATTAGCATGTGAATATGCTTAATGTCTCCTCTCTTTTACCTGAGGTTTTAACCTCAAACCTCCTTTATCCTATCCTGTGCAGCTGTGCTGCTGCTTCATGACCTCTCTGCTCTGCCAAAGGAGCTCAGAAGAAGCTGTAGCAGAGATGACCAGGCATCCTGAGAAGAAGCCCACACCAATCTTCACAAAATAAGACTTTTTTCACACACCACAATGTAATAATATGTAATAATGGACATGGGCCCTCGCTCAGCCTCATTTAATGACCCATAACTGAGTGAATAATTCATTCAGCGCCTAGAGATCTCTCGTGGAGGCTTGTTTTACCACAGGGCCCTGGGGAATGAAAACAGCAATAAAGTTTCAGCTTTTAACCCATCCATTTACAAAGCCTCCTGATATTATTGCATCCATGATCAATTTAAATGAACTTGTTGGAGGTTTGCTAGCAGCCTTCCTGTATTTCATGCCTCAGTACATATTTTTTCAGAGCATTTACAGCTTTTACTTATTGTTAGTTTGAAGGGAACAGAGAATTCTCGATCACAAAGTCACACTTTTATTTAAAGCTTTAATTGTCTCTAAGAAGACCCCGTCTGAAACCCAGCCCTTTTGGAGTTGCTGATGTAGTTTATTATCCAGTAAACTCTTTCAGGCTTTGGGACAGGTTAATACTTCTCAGTACCAGTATAATTTTTCTTAGGCTGTGTTACTGTGTTTATATGAGGATCTTCATTTTGCTTTGGCAGCAGAATTTCTTTTCTGCTTCTGCAAATTACAAAAAAAAAAAAGAAAAAAGAAAAGCCTTCCTAAGCTGGATCGCTTTGCAGCTGTGAAAACCTATAATAACTTCAGTCGGATTACAACTACATCAAAGGTATTATATATCCCTGAGTAACATATTTACTGGGCTTTTCAACAGCTGTATAATTAGCTCTGGATGACTACTTTTTTCCTCCACATCTTTAAATATCCGTATTCCAAATTCACAGATATTCAAAGGGAAGGTGGTTTTCCCTTTCAGAGAAGGTGCAGCCCACCAGAATTTTTTCTTAGCTTTTTTTTCCCCCCAGAAATAAAAATAGGCTTCAGCTTCCCTGTCCCCTGGTAACCAGACCCAACGTGTCCACCACCCCTCCTGGCTCACTGTGGCTGCCTGATTGATGAGGGAAGTGGTTCAGGCAGGGGATGGGGACGGGGTCCTTTGTGGCGTCCCCCGAGGAGGCAGCAGCTGTCCCCAGAGCCGGTCCCAGCCCCCTCGCACAATAGGAGGTGGCAGAAGGTGAGGAAAACGCTCGTGCCTCCACAGGGAGGAATAAAGGCTCCATATGTCCCGGGCCCCAACAGATGCTCCTGCGGGATGACCCCTCCGCTGTCCCCTCCCTCCCGCCTTCCTCTCGCAGCGTGTCCATCAGCGGCACCGACAGCTCCCATTGACAGGGACATTCCCAGCGAGGGTCGCTGTCACAGCCCACCAGCACGGCTGGAGCTCTGGGGAAGGGTTTGTGAGCAGCCTTGGACCGCAGCGCGTGGTGTCATAAACCCTTCTCCCAGCGCACACGTCCGCTGTCATTCCCTTGCAGACGCTTTTGTTATGCAATTACCTTTATTCCGGGAACAGGAGGGAAAAGAGGCTTTAAAATTCTTTTTAAGGCTAGCTGGGTGCTCTTTCCAGATTATTTTTTCTTTGCCCTGTGATGAGTAGCAGAAGGCAGTGCTTGAGTGTTGATGTGGAGGGAAGTTTCTTCCCCCATGAGAATACATCACAACCTGCTGGTTTATGTTGTGCTGATTGCTCATTCCCATGGCCAGGGCGGCAAGGGAAAGCATGAGAAATGCTTTTACATGGCCTCAGTAGAAATGCTGATTTCCTCTTTTAATTTTTTTTTCTCAGCTGATGAGACTTTGAACTCAGTTTTCTCCTCAGAAAGATTTCCTAAGGTGAGCTCCTAGCCTGAAATTGTCTGTCCCCAATGGCCTTGCAATGTGTTGGCTGGCTGGCTCTGATGTGCAGGAAAGACCCAGCTGGTTGAGCACTTTCAGGACAAACAGGTAAGACAATTTACTATCTGATTTTATGAGAGCCATTTACACTTTGCAGAATTTTTTAAGCAGCAAGCCCTTAAGAAGCGTATTCTGAGCGTGATACCTAGGAGAATTGCACACACATTTCCTGTCAGCAGCCGGAGAATAGTGTCTAACACCTGCTATGAAGAGCTTGAAATATATTCTTAAATGGCTTGATTGCTCTGCATTTCCCCTGAGATGAGATGAGACGTTATGGCGCAGTTTCTTTTCCGCAAGGAGACTGACTGCAGACGCTTCTCCAGTGAAGCTCTGGAGCAGTCTGGCTGAGCCTGTGCTTGCTCGTGCTTACACCCCCTGGAATTGGAGCCTGTGCTTAAAATCTAGCTGATGCTCACAGGGACCCTCAGGACCAGCAACAGGGAGGCAGCAGACGTGGGCCAAAGGCAATTCAGGGCAGGATCCTGCCCTACAAGGGTTTACAGAGCTGGTTGAGAGCAGGGATAAACACCCGTAGAGAACCCCCTCGAAGTGTCCTTGCTGTAAACACACACCTGTGACTCTGCAGTGTCTCTTCCTCCTCTGCATCATCCCTGGCCACATTTGGGAAGCCAGCAGTGATAGAGACCTGTTTCGCAAGAGAAGTGAAAACACCTGCCTTGGTTTCCTGGCTCAATCTGCTTTATCAGAGCATCCTGCTATGCCCATCCAGGTGTTCTGCAGTGGCATCACAAGGAAATCCTCCCACCCCTGGCCAGGTGAGAGCCAGCATCCAGGGGGTACAACTGAACATGCCTTCTCCTGCATCCCCCAGCCTCTGATGCTCCACCAAACCACCTATGGCACAGTGAATCTTCAGCTACCCAAGCACTGGATGGGCAAACCAGAGAGCTTTCTAGACAGCACCTCCCAAGAACTTAAGCCCGAGCCTCTCTGGTGCACAGCAGGTGGGCAGGAGGGGTGCTGAAAGTGAGACACACCTTTTTAAGGCCCCTTTTTATTTCAGCATCTTGAATGGGAGCACTTTTCCAGCCTTCACCTTGCAGTGCTTGCACTCCTCTGTGCCAGTCCACCCCACCATGCACCCACCCTGTGGGCTGGTTTATGGTCTTCTTAGAGGACACTGTGGTTTCAGCTGGACTTGGTGGGATCCGGGAGCTTTCAGCCCCATAGAAAAGACAGTGCTACCCAATATCAAATTTATATGAAAAGAAAACCTCAGTGATTTTCTACCACACAGTGTTTGTGTTTTCAGACACCTGAATATATACTTTGCTAAGGAAAGAGGGAATCTATTAAGTATGTAAATATTAATATTTATGAAATAAATCCTGAAGTTTCAACTCCTCTTTGGTTGTGGATGTCTTGAAGCTTATTCCATGGAGGATAATGTTTTTCTGCTAACAGGTAAAATGGTGGAAAAACCAGGACAGGCAGAAACTCATTTAGCATTTCAATTAGCAGGGAAAAGGCCCTGGAATTTGAGAGGCAATTTTTTGTAGCTTTCAATGAATATTTTCAAAGCTTTCTCAAATAATGTCATTTTCTTTGAACTTCAGTTGCTGGAAGATGCCCAGGAATTTCACACAGATAACAAGCCTTTCTCCTCACTGCCACTCCTATACCTGCCGGATGGTTCAACGGGGATCCCTCATCCCTGTTTCATGTTCCCTGTGCTTTCATGTGGACCCTTTCCTCCTTGCAAAGGCAGCTGGACCTGGGTGCTGCAGTGAGGCTGCTGGGGTGCCAAGTCCCACAAACTCCAGGCTTAGTGAATGTATTTTGCTCTTGCAGGTTAAAAAATACACACAAAAAAAAGGAAAAAAGGCAGGTGTAAGGATATGTTTATGGAACAGCTACAGACCTTCTCTAATTATTTTTTTGGTCTGTGGAGGAGTACAAACTGATCCTTGCATAAGCTTTTCGCAAAACAGAATTGAGCCAAAATGTCCGTATTTAGGGGTTCCTCCATCTGGCAACAACAGGAAAATTTATCCTACGTTTTGTCAAAGTCTTCATGAGAAGGCTCTGTCAAACATATGTGATGATGACAAAACTGCACAGTTCAGTTTTGCCCACCCTTCCTGGTCAAATGCAGTAAATTTTATTGTCCTTGTGCCAAATTTCCTAGTTTTTGGAAAGATAACAGCATCCTAAGCAAAATAGGGTGGAAAAAACCAGCTTGGGAACCAGCTCTGCTTGCTCATGGAGAGTCACCCTTGCTATCAGGCTTCTCTGACCGTGCCACATGCTGCTGTCCATGCCCATCCTTCCTGCATTTCAGAGCTGGGCAGAGGAGACGTGGAATGGGGAATTCAATGCCCATGATTTCTCATTTACAGTCACAAGGAATTGGATACACCTCCTTGCTGCCCCTAAGCCATTTCATTAACTGGCACAGACCAGGGAGTTTCCAGAGTGGTGTGAAGCCAGCTGTGTCCCAGCAGAGCACAGCACTTGGCTCAGGGAAACCCATCCCCCCTCCTCATGTTGGTGCTGCTGTGATCGTCAGAAGCTGTACAGATCTGAGTAGTTAATGCTGAAATATTAGGTGGATACATCTGTTTTAAAGCAGGAGTCTAATTTTAAGCCTTTAAATTAATGGTCACCCTCTCTGTTGTGGTTTGGCAGGCAGGGGAGAGGAACAAGGACATCCCTTCCCGCATGTGGCATCATATCCCCAGGAAAAGAGCCTGGACATCAAAGCAGCCCTCACATGCTGAGCTGCTGGGGTGCACATCCCTGGGGAAGGGCTGTTTCCCCCCTCACTGCCAGCACTGCCACGTTCCTCTCGCTGCATGCAGCCGCACATGGCCACAGCACAGCCTGTCCTCTCCGGGGGTTCCTGCTCCACACATCCCACAGCACATGTGCCACAGCTGAAGTGGGAGGGAGCGCTCAGCAGCCAAAATTACATCCAGAGGGCAATCTGCAAAGGGCACCCACTGGGCTGACACCTTCAGCTGCCACACATTGGTGCAGTCCCACTGCTTACCTCAGGGTGATGGCATCTTGCACCGGGTGAGGGTATGGCCCATCAAAATCTGATTTGCAGCTGTTCATTGACTCATAGACTGATAGAGCAGTGTGGGTTGGAAGGGACCTTACAGATCATCTCATTCCAACCCCCTGGCCATGGGAAGGGACACCTTCCACCAGACCTGGTTGCTCCAAGCCCCATCCAACTTTGCTCTGAACACTTCCAGGGATGGGGCAGCCACAGCTTCTCCGGACAACCTGTGCCAGGGTCTCACCACTTTCACAGGGAAGAATTTCTTCTTAAAATCTAATCTAAACCTGTCCTCATCTTAAGCCATTATTCTTTGTCCTATCACTCTGTGTCCTTGTAAAAAGCCCCTCTCCAGCTCTCCTGCAGACCCCTCAGATACTGGAAGATGCTGTAAGGTCTCCCCAGGACAGACAATACGTTACTGTGACTCCCCTGACCACGGCCCATGTTAGAGTCCCCGAGTCACCCTGATTTCCATCAAGCAGCGTATTCAGAGAGAGAAGCTCTGAGTTTTATCTCCTGTGTCACAGTGACATTTTCAGCTTCAGGCTTGTGTAGGGTGAGGCAATGAAGAGGTCCCCAGTTACTTGCAGACCACTTACCTTTTAATGGAAACATATCGCACCTACCAGTTAAGGGACTCAATCCCCTTATCCATGTGGAAGTATAAATGACCATATAGAAGGGTAAGAATAAGGGCAAGCATGCTAATTGCATGTCTCCAAGACATTTAAAAGAAAAGACATTGAGCTTTGGGTTGGTATCCCTACATAAAAATAGATTATAATATCATCCAATCAATAAGTAAAAGAAAGGAAAAAACCAGTTAGAGGAAACAAAAACAAATCAGAAACTCTACACGGTGATTTGTAATGGATCTGAAAATCTAGTGGCTACTTCAATAGCATAAACACACATTCCAGGATGCATTATGTTTTATATTGTACGTGTTAAAATATTTAGTAACTACATTGCTATAACCATTGTTTTGATCTCAAAGTGCACTATATTTTAAAGTCTGTTGTACTCCAGGAAGAATTATATTCTCCAGCCTCCTTAATAAAAGCCACAATCTATGACGCTCTTGATGTGCACAGACTACACAGTATGATGACATTCTTCCAGAGGCCTTTAATGAATTAATGCCTCTCCAAATGGTTTTAAGCTTACAAAAGGAGATGTGTGCATGGTCCTAAACCATTTGGAGCCATTTTATTCAGTGCCTATTGATTTTAGTGCCAGTAAACCTCCCTGCTGCCTGCCTCTGATGAGTATTACATTATATCCTCCATAGCACACAATGGGATTTAGCGGCGCCAAAAATGTAATTTCAGCACAAAATCCAGAAGTCATTATGACATCAACTCTCCTTTTTCTTCCAAACTTTAGGTACCTGAGGATCAAACTTCTGAAGAAAGTGGTGCTATTTCTCTGAAGTGATTTCAGAGAACTCACTCCTCCATCTTTAAACTAATCAGTGGGCCTGAAATGGGCTTAAAAATAAGGAATGGAAAGCTGGTGGTTTTTTTTCCTTCAAACAGCCTTTATATGGACTTATTACTTAAATATTGGTAGTGGCAGACAAGGATGTTTGTACTTGGTATATGTTTTTAGTAAGGAGTTCTCTCTCTTCGTCCTTCAAGGCAAGTCAGATGAGGTGCTCTGGTCAACAGGGCCAGACAAGGCCTTTCCCTTTCCCTTTCCCTTTCCCTTTCCCTTTCCCTTTCCCTTTCCCTTTCCTTTTCTTTTCTTTTCTTTTCTTTTCTTTTCTTTCCTTTCCTTTCCTTTCCTTTCCTTTCCTTTCCTTTCCTTTCATTTCCTTTCCTTTCCTTTCCTTTCCTTTCCTTTCCTTCCCTTTCCCAGTAACATTCCCTCCACACACAGATATTTATGCTATCCCAGAACTTCCCCAGTACATGCAAGCAGAACCCTTTTCCTTTCCCTTTAGTTGCTGCAAAAGGGGAAGGTGCACCTCATTTCCTCAATTAATGATGCATCTTATTGAGCTGTGGCTAAGCAGAAGGAGGATATACCAGCATCCAACCTCCCAAAAAGTGCTGCTATGTGGCTGGAGGGTCTCCAGCTCTCAAGTTCCATGGCTTTCCCACTGTGTCAGCCCTCATGGAAATGACTTTGATCATTTCCAGCAGTAAGAAGAGATAAAAAGAGGGATCTCAGAAACAGAAGCCACAGGCAAAGTAATTCTGTACCATGGGAATAGACATCGATATAAGACCCATGGAGATAAGGGGTCTATGGGAAATGGAAATATCGTCCCCTTGATCTGGTCTCCTGATGTAGTACCTGACCAGGGAGCAGAGCTGGGGTGAATTCACCAGCCAAAGAGCCTTCCCAATGAAAGACTGATCTCTGTGGGTGAGTTTCATCCCCACTCAGCACCCCAGGGTGGAGGTGAGGAGGGGCTTTCCCCACCACCTGCCTTGCTGGGCTCCTGCCTTCCGGTGAAGTGATGCAAGGCTGAGAGAGGTGGGGGTAAGAGCCTTTCAGCAGGCAATTAAAGCAGAATGTTTTCTGTAATATATAAACAAGCCCATTAAGCCTGACTTTAATGGGGCTGAGATTCTATGATAAATAATTGAAAAGAAAGCTTAAAGTGAATTTCAAAGATTTTTTCCCCCTTTAAATATATTTACAATGCTTCAGTACTTTATATAGCTTGAATGTTTAATCAATTGTCATTTATAGAGAGTTCAGTTCCTGGGGTTTTGTGATATATATGTGCTAAACAAGCCACTTGAATGTCAAAGCCATGGAGCAGCAGCTCTTGGGTTGAGACAGATTTGACACAGTTTGTAGAGGGCTGTGCACAGGAAAAACTTGCTCTCCATATCTCTGCTGCTCTCTGTAGTTTAAAAGGTTCTTGAACCAGCTTGAATTCCTCCTGCTGTAGCATATATAGGACGACTGGAGAGGGACCTGCTAATTGCTCACCTGATCCCCAGGCCAGCCAGCAGCTGGCAAAAGCTCTGGTTTCTTTATCAGTGCCGAGGCAAAATCCCAGCCCTGCTTCAACAAGACCAGAGGAACAGGGATGCAGGGCAAGTATTACAAAAAAAGGAGCAGCTGATGTTTATTGTGCCCTAAACATACTTGCCAGGTGCCTTGTTGCAGGTATTTTTCCAGGGCTGGTGGTGATTAAGGATGTCAGGGATGATATGCTATTCCCTTCTCCGCGAGCGAGCATTCATCCGCCTTCCACTAACACAAGGCCTGATGAGATGGGAATGTCCCTCAGTGCCTTTCAATGCACACATTTAAAAGGTGTTGTAAATTAGACTCTGGACTTCCCATCCACTGTGCAGCTGCCCTCGCTGAGGCTAAACTGGCACTGCCTCAGGGACATCACTGGAGTCTCACTACAGCCCCCACAATGCTGTTCAACTCCCCCAAATCCTCTTCTTGGTATTTATTAGTCCCTCCTGATCTGTACTCAGATCAAAAAGACACAGATCTCTATTTTGTAGAGGAAAAGCCAGCTCTCTCTGCACCTCAGAGGTCAAGAGCACCTTTAAGCCCCAGAAGACTCTTTTAATAGGAGATGTTTTGTGAAAGCTCTCACACATGTTTTAAGGTGCTGCTGAAGTGCTTTGGGACTTGGGGCATTCAGAAGCTTATTGATGTCCTCCCCCAAGCTTCACCTCCTACTCAAACAGGACTCACTGGAGAACTTTCACGGTTTTGTTACCTTCACATGTCCTTTAAGTGATTCTGTTTCTGTGCTGCAGTGTTTTTGCTGCCCGGGAGGATGCTTGTTGCCTGTCTTTACTGGGGTGTAAGCAGCAGTGACCCGCCCATCACACAGTGGGGATCGAACTGGCACCGGAAGGGTTAATCAGGAAGAGAGGCACTCTGAGATGTGAACAGACTGGCATAGAACTCTCCCTGCTCAGAAACACAGCAATAAACGCCCAGATGGCTTTAAAAATAATGTACATGGATATTTAAAATTATAAAAACAAGCAAAGGAGGATGCAAATAATTAGATACTCATGGCAAAAGGGATTATATCCTGCTCTGAGCAGCTGTGCTGGAAATGGTGCAGTGTAGTCTCGGCTTTGCACCAGCGTGCATGAAATCACAGCTCATTCCCACAGAATCCCCTAATCATCCTTCCATTAACTCATATAACTGTGTGGGACTAGAGCAGATTTCTCAATAAAAATGATGGATAAGTAAATTGGGAGAAGCACTCTATCACTTAGCAGGTGTGAGGAGATTGACAGTCCCAGCACTGCTGAGGGAGGATTGTGTGCGCCGACTCAAGGGTGTCGCTGTGTGGAAACGCTTGTGTGTGGCTGGGGAAAAACTGCCTTAGTTCTTCCACGAATGAAAAATGGTGGTGCTGGAGGAGGTGATGCTGGAAGAGGTGATGCTGGAACAGGATGCAGGAGAGCTGCAAACACCCTGTGAGCAAACTGTGCACCACAGCATGGGCAGCAGCCATGCAAGGAAGGACCAGGAGCCTCCAGAGGTTGAGAAGAACAAAGTTGTTGGAATAAAGGTTTCACAGAAAAGCTGTGGATACCCTGTTCCTGGCAGTGTTCAAAGCCAGGTTTGATGGGGCTTTGAGCAAACTGGCCAAGTGGAAAATGTCCTTACCCATGGCAGGGGGATTCTAATGAGATGATCTATAAGGTCCCTTCCAACCCAAACCATTCTGTGATTTTCTGTGTCCCAGAGGATGAGCAGGAATGCTGGGGTGAAGGCAGTGCAGCAGTGTGGAAAATGGCATTGGGGACGATACTCTTGCCTGTGGCTGTGAGATACACTGGCCCTTGGAGAACCGGCCGGAATTGTGCAGCAGCAGGCTCGATTGCATGGATAATGTAGTAAATTAACGGGAAAAACCCAAGGGCCTGCTCCTCTCTCCTGGTTAAAACCCAGCCTGAGCTCCTGCCTTCTCCTCAGAGTGGGAGAAAGCACAGCTCCTCTGCTTCCTCCTAGAGCTGGCAACTTACAGGAATGGGAGGAGATTCCTGAGGTCCTACAGCACACCTGGGTTTGACTGTGCTCACATGTGGCTCCTGCTACAAGCATGGCTTGAAAGACATGTCCCTTTGACCCACAGGATCCCCCTGCAGTGGTATTGCATCCTGCAGCTCCACTTCATGCAGCACTGATTGCATAGCCAGGAAATCCTCCTTGTACTGAAATTCCCACTATGGCTCCCCCATTCAGCATTTCTGAGCATTTATAACATGCTCAGCAGCTAATTAGGAAACGTCAATGACATCACCCAAAGATGGAAACATCTTCTTGATGCATCCAGAGAGGCAGAGACAACAAGTCCTGGGTCTGTGGAGGGACACCGTCACTGTCCCCTCCCTGTCCCCAGCAGCCCAGCTGACTGGAATTCACCTTCTCCGGCGCTGCGCTGTCATTACAGCCTCGGGCTGGGGAAAGTTGTGACAGGAAAACACCCCTGTCGATGAGAAAAAAGAACTGGGGGATCGGGATTAATTTTCATACGCGGTGCCTGGAGAATTAAGCGTTTGTTGTAAAGATTTATTGAGTGAGAAACAATGCTTTGCCTAATCCCTTGGCAGGGGGAGCCGCTCTGGCTAACGACTGCTCGATAATTAGCGCTGGGAAATTCCCCGCTCCCTGCTCTGCTCTGCCTCCGAGGTATCCCAGGCGCTATCAAATCTAGCTCCAAATTGCACCCCAGCGTGGTGAGCAGGTCTCGCCATCCCGCAAGCCTGTCAGGGCACTCTGCCAGCTCCAGACACAGGGCTTTGGGGCTGCGTGCTTGGCCACTGTCCCTCCCCTTGGCCACTGTCCCTCCCCTTGGCCACCCTTCAGCTGCACTTTCCGACAGCGGCAGGGGAGTGCTGACAGCCCCAGGACTCATGGACAGGCTTCCTGGGATGCCACGAAGGCCAAGAGGCTTCCCTGAGCCTGTCTCCCCCTGCTTTTGCTGGGCTTTGACGCCTGGCAACGCCTGTTTTCCTGTTTCAAACCCAAAGATGGGGATGTTTGCCACAGGCACCCCATGGGTGGGGGCACCTCCACCTGGGCAGGGTAGAAAAGGAAAAAAGTACTTCCTAAGTCCAAGCACTGAAAAAAAATTACAAACAACGGCCTGTTACATGGCTCTGAGCTGCTCTCATCCCGGGAGTGATAAAGGAGTGAAACAGGGAGTGTCCTCACTTTGACTGCCTCGGCATTGCTGGAGCCACATCTGCTGGGAGGGAGGTGACGCTCCTGTGCCAAGCCAGCACCAAGTGCCATGACATGCAGGGAAAAGCAGTGGTCAGACCAAACAGAGGCAGGTGGAAGGACTGCCAGTGTCAGGCAGCGCAGGCAGCTGGAAACCACTGCGATCACACTGTATCATTCGCTGGGTCTCCGTAAGTGTCACTCATCTGTTGCAGTGAGCGGTTCCCTTACAGGTCCTGAGGCAAGTGGCAGCAGAGAAACCCAAGATGTGCTCTGGGGTTGCAAAAGAATCAGGCAGAGTCCTGCTGAAAAACACCCTGAGGCTGGATTTCACTGCACAACCGATGTGCAGCAGTGAGGCGCAGTGATGGCCATATGGTGTGTCAGCACCACACATTTCCCCTCCACAGGTGTCCAGGAACGGGCAGCCAGGAAAGTATTAAAGGAAAATTACATTTGCAGAGTAATTCTTCAATGTTGGTCCTGAGTGAAAAGCACTAATCACTTCTCCAAATGAAGGTTATACCTGACTCTGGGAATTTGTCCTCCACCTTTTGCTTTTTGAACCGCAGCAGTTCTTGCTGCAGAGCAGCACAGATTATCCCAGAGATGCAGTACCCCACCAGTCTTACTTAAGACTAAGGTGGGTGTCTATAAGCTATTCCTGAAATACATTTTTACAGATTTTTTTCCTTCTCTGTCTTTTTAAATGGCAGTGCTCTGACAAAACCATCCCCACGAGCCAAGATTTTCAGAAGTGACTCATGGTTTGGATGGCACTGGCTGGGTATTAGTGAGAGTGAGCTGTTGGGGATATTACTGTTCCAGTCCTGTGAGACACCTCACACTTGGGAGAGGCCTTGGCCATAATGTCACTGTTATGTTTGTTTAAAAGTCACACAGCCAGGACAGGCACAAGAGACGACCCTCCCTGATAAAGAATGAGCCTGGAGAAGGATTCAGGAGAGGAGATGGGTCTTGGGACAAGTTCCACGAGCACTGAGACATGAATCCTACCATCCAACCGTCATTTTCTTCTGACATAAAAATGTCCCTGTGCTTTTCAAATGATGCAAAGCATCTCCCCTGGACCACACTGTGTAGCTCACCTGATGCATGACAGGGATTTATCAGATGGACACTTACAACACAGAAGTTTTTCAATAAGACTGCCTGCTTATAACATTTTCCATGCACTTCCTAGTATTTCTGGCAAGCTTTTCAGCTCACTTGATATATTATTAAGAGTAGCTATGAAACTAATTAACTGAGGAGAATGCTATTTAACTGTCAATAAACCTTTGGATCTCTGCCCTCTTTCCTCCAAATTTAGACATTCATTCTGCAAAGCCTTCTCTGTTCCCTACCCCACAGCTTCTCTCCCTTCCCTTTTCACAGCTCCTTGGTGGCACCTTTTAGCTTCATCTGGCCCAAGCTGTTTGTCCTTTGCGTCACTCCAAAGCCTGGTGCCTGCCTGCTTTCCATCACAGTTTGTCAGGATACGATGCCTCACTGCTGCTGTGCCTCCTTCAGCCTCCCATCACCAAAAATCTCTATGGGGCTTTCTCCCAGGCTGGAAACTGCCTCTGATGCATCTTCTGAGGCTTGTTCCTAACAGGGTTCTGCTGGGAATTACGGGGTGGCACAATGTGAAGGTTGACAGATGCAAATGGAAAGAGTAGTGGGGTGAATTTAGCATCTAAGCACCAGTGAGCTCCCTACAGCTGCTCTTGTTGGACTGTGTAAGTTTAAGCCTCTTTAAAATACATTTGCCTTTATTCTCCTGACTCGAAGGGCAACAGTTCCTATAATTCCTCCTTAGAACTTGCCTTTCAGCAAAGCTCATTGTTGCTGACGCTTATTCCCCTTCCCACTGGAGAAGCACCTCCTGGATCCGCTGCTGTGGTGGTGCCACTGCTGAAGGAGCCCCAAGGATGCTGTGGTTCCCTAGAATGGTGCAGAAAACACTCCTGACACACAAATAATGCCCCATTTCTCTGCACAATGGCCCCATGCATACAGTGGCCTCACAGAGAACAACAGAGGACTGTAGCTTCAGAGCAGATGTGCATGTTGTCCATGTCAGGGGTTTTGCAATGGAGATCTGGAAAGGGAGAGGGAAAGGCAGATCTTTTGTGAGAAAATACAAGGAGCCTGGTAAAAAAACCAAACACAATGCAGAGAAAAAAATAGCTCTGGTATCTTCATGTGGCAGGCTTTGAGGACCTTGCTGATTCAGGGCTGTCTGAAATGTGTTTTCCCTAGAACATAACCCTTTCTGTATTTGAAAGGCAGAGAAGAGCCTGACTCTAAGGAACAAAACTGCTCCTGGATTTGCAAAGATCAGTGTAAGGAACAATTTCTGTTGCCTCTGGGAGAAAGTAACAAGGGCTTTGCTTGCCTTACAAACAGGATAGTGACCTGACCTTCTTTGGCTTAGTTCTGCAGGAACTATATTCATGGCAGTGTGGATCTGGACTATTCTGAATGACAGTAGCCAAAGCAGGTTCTGGGAACAGACTTTTTCACACTTGAACCCTGTGGGAACCTTGCTGGGTCTTGAGGTTGGCACATCTGAGTTTAGGATCAATAGCCCGGCTTTCTTGGACACACTGCAAGAGACAATATGGAAGAAGCAGCAGCCAAAATAGCAACAACAGAAGTTGCAGCAGGCAGATTAGTGGCAGCAGCAGGCTCTGATCAAGCTGTTCTCCTTCTGTCACCATTTTGAGTGTTTATTGTTTAACACTCCAGACTGCTGCCGGTTACAGGGCTCTACCAGAGAGAAGGGATAAAGGGCAGGACAAAGCCCCTGTAGGAATGCACGAGCCCGCCTGGCTGCTCCATGCCGGAGCTGGATGCCTTCCCTCCCCTTTGCTCGCAGCATGGTGGGGCCCACCTGACTCCTGGCCAAGTCACACATCCTGGGGAAACAGTTGATTTTTCTCTTTGATAATTTGGTTATAAGCCCGAGGCCTGGAGACAACAAAGGTTCTCCCACTGAACCACCTGTCTGCCCGTGCCCCCAGCCTTTATCAATCTGTTGGCCAATGTCAACAAACTTTGTCAGGGAGCAATGAAATTCCTGCAAATTTCATAAAAACTGGGGGCTGCATTGAGGATGGAGAGCTGAATCAATGCCCACGCATGCCCCCACAAAGCTCCTGGCTACTGCATATCCTGAGCTTTGTCCAAAAGGCAGAGGCAGAGCACATGACCAGAGCATCACCATGGAATGCTGAAGGAGAGAAAGTGCAGAGGACATGGAGGTGGCCCAGGGAGACCCTTGGGAAGCAGGTTCTGTGTAGGAGATGCTGTAGGAGGAGATCTGATGGCTTTCTGTGGAAGGCTCCAGAGGCAAATCTGTAGGAATCCAGGTTTAATTGTTTTTGCTGCTGACAGAACAACTTAATTATGCACAAAGGATCTCATTTGATTTGGCCTCCCAGAACAGGTCCAGATAAGGAGGAGCACAGCTGAATGCCCTTTAGCTCCCCAGTTATCTTCAGACATATTTCACTCTGATGTGCTGATATGGGATTTGGGGGAGGAGCTGCAATTCCTGTTCGGGGATGATCCTACCCCAGAGCAGCCTTAAGCAAGCCAGAGATGCTCAGGGCTCCCAGGTTATTCCACTGTGCTGGAGTGCTGTGAGCTCCCTGTGCTCCCACTGACAGAGGAATGTGATCCCCCTCCTCCCACTGCTGTCAGAGCTCCTGTGGCCTAGAGTGCTGCCTTCCTATTTCAAATAAAAATCTGCATTTGTGAGAGCTGATAAGTCTTTTCAGGGTCTGCAGCTGGACTGTGAATAGGCTGTGAAGCCCCAATTTGAGTTCAGATGAGAGCCATGTTGGGCTTTTCCCGTGAGCCCACTCTGGTCCCTGAGGGACACCCCAGCAGGCTCTGCAGGAGCTCACATGAGCTGGGAATGGAGTGCAGGTCTGAAAGGGAAGGTTTATTTTTTTTTCTTTCTCTCTCTCAACTTTGGAAAACAAAATAGAAGACTAAAAGGCTGTAAAACATCCAGTCTGCTACCAAATTGCTTTTTTAAATGTCTCCAGCTTTACAGAAGTTGCACATATTGCCATTAGACATCCCTTTCTCTGTTACCTACTTACACCTCTTCGAAGTTGAATGGAAAAATTAATGCTGAGCCTCCTTCCCCTCATAATCAAACATTACAACACTGAGAAATTCAGAGTGAAGATTACATGGAACAGTCATTCCATAACAATACAATTATGATGAAATCATTTTAGCATCTGTGGTCTGAGACGAGATTAAATCTATTTTAACGAGGCATTAGATGGGCTTTTTTCTCCCATGTTTTTTTCCTCATGGCGCCATTACAATGCAGAGGAAAATTTTTTTTTTAGTTGCCTCACTTTGTGATTTTTTCTTTGCAAGAAATCAAGACTCTGTGCAGGGAAAATAAACTGAGAGTATTGCAAAACTTCTTTTTGTACCTAAATTACCAATACAATCCTTCCACCTCAGCTTCATGCTGACAGTTTCTTTTTCCTGAGAATTTCTGCTTTTTAGGTTTTTTTCCCAAAAAAAAAGGTATTTCATATTTCCTGCATCAGCAAGGTTGCTGAAGAGTTGACTCACCAGGCTTCTGAAGCTGCCAGGGAGCTCCATCTTGCTGAGCTGTGTTTGTCGCAGCTCTGAGTCACAAAGGCAGCACGGGGTGGCTGAGAGGCCTGGCAGTGCTGGCTCTGGCTGTGGGGTCCAGCTGGTGCTCCAGAGGGCTGTGTCCCTGCGGAATGTCTGGGAATGGCTCTGGCTGTGGGGTCCAGCTGGGGCTCCAGAGGGCTGCGTCCCTGCGGAGTGTTGGGAACGGCTCTGGCTGTGGGGTCCAGCTGGTGCTCCAGAGGGCTGCGTCCCTGCAGAATGCCTGGGAATGGCACTGCCCGTGACTCCTGCAGCTCGGTGCCCAGGCTGCCCTTCCAGCCCTGCCTCAGTTTCCCAGGACTCAGTGTGTGACCTGGGGGTACAGCACCATGGTTTTCAGGGTGGCCATCACAAGGCCATAAATCCACAGGGTGTCTGGTCAAAAAATCTTGACCATGTAATACTCACAAATTATTTGTTCTCAATTGAGCTAGAAGGTTTGGTTGCTTTTTAGTTTTTAATTTTTTTAAACAAACCTTATTTTGATGGCAAAGTCTGGGCTGATCTCAGATATCAAAGTGAACCTAAGGCTCTTTAGGGAATGATATAGTTTAAAAAGGTGTGGGCTGCCTCCATCTCAGCTGGGGAGGGCTTTTCTGTCTTTGCCTCATTTACCACAGCTTCTTCCCAAAGGTAAGCTCCTTCCTTTGATACAAAATAAACTCCGGGAAACTGTTCACTCACGGATCACCTTCTGCAGTGTCCTCGGTGAGTTATCTGGCCAGGATCACATGGGTGGCTGACCAGCTGCCTGCTCTTCCTTCTCCTGTTTTGAAGAATCGGGTGGACAGATGGGAAAGATCTTCCCAGGGAGCAAATCGGTTCCTTCAATAAACTGCTCAACTGTGAGGGCAGCTGGAGGCTCTAACTCGGGTGCCTCTGCAAGAGGTGGATTCAGACACTCCTTATCTGTTAAACCTACCAGGATGAGGAGCTTCTAAGGCACCAAATTTGTTGATAACTTGCTCTGCAAGAAAACAATAAAGAAATGGATAAAAGAGAGCTGCATTCATTGATCAAAGCAATGGGAAAAGAGTTGGAGCTGATGTTACGGATCATCAGCCAGCTGCCTGAGCTGGAAAAAGGGATGTCATGTTTTTTGCCTTTAGAGCAAGAAGGTTTAATCAAACAGGTGCCAAAGAAAGGGAAACCCCGGGTCTCCATCTGGAGGCAGAAAGGAGTTCCAGTGAATCGCTCGGAGCCCTTGAGTTAAATGCACGTTGAGAGGAAACTGATAAAGATAAAACACAGCAATGGAAACCTGTCTCAGAAAGAGCAGGTAGGTCCCAACTGTCAACAATAATCTGAACCTATAACGAGCGCTCTTGTTTGAAAATGAATCCAACTGAAAATGAAAGATTAAACAAGTACAACAACGCAAGAATAAATTGCACATAAATCTCTCTAGTATTCAGGATCAAAGGAAGATTAAAGAACAAGTTATGGAAATGTGGTCGAGACAGAGAGAACGTATTAAGTGATATCATTTAGTGAGTATAGGAGTAATAGAGAGTTCACATCTAAGTTTAGAGGAAAGGGAATGAACCTGTAGCTGTTGAAAGAGACTTCAAATGATATGTGGCATGAATGAATATAGGATGAAAAAGGTTCTGTAGCCCAAACCCAACAAAAATATGACCCAGGAGCTGAGCTTTACAAGAAAACTTGCTTTCAGTTGTGTTTTAAGGATGATGGAGAAAGACCAAATTATTCCAGTCTACCCTGCAATTTTGCAAATATGAAGGCGGACACCAGCTACATGAATTCCTGTTGTAGGAATGACATCCAAGTAAGGATGCAGGTGAGTCCCCAGGACAGGGAGTACTCTTGGGATCAGCAAGTTCCATCATCTTCCCCTAGAAGTTCTTCTTTCCCTGTCTTCCTCTGTGCTGGGCTCAGGCCACAGCTTATTCTTCAGTGAGGATGCTCAGTAGGGACTGCTTTTCCTTTGGAAACCACACTAAAATACTTGTCTGTGTGTGTAAGACTGTACACCTTCATGCAAGCAAGCTCTTTTACAGTGACAATATTAATGCCAAAAGGCCCCATGTCAGGCACTTTGCCCTCATATTTAATAACCTTCTGACTCCTATGATAGAAATAAGTCAAAATGGAAAAAGAAGAGACCCTCTTCTCCCTGCTAAGACAAGTGAGAGTGTTTAGAAGAAACATTTTGTCCCAGCCTATTCAGTCTACAGCAAAATCAAACTTGAACCCATCATAGAATCACAGAACCTCAGACTATGCTGAATTGGAAGGGGCCCACCAGGATCATCGAGTCCAACTCCTGGCCCTGACACCTCAAGGGTTACACCATGTGTCTCAAAGCATTTTCTAAACTCTTCTTGAACTCTGTCACGCTGCTGCTGTGACCACTGCCCTGGGGAGCTGTTCCAGTGCCCAAACACCCTTTGGATGAAGAACCTGTTTCTAATATCCAACCTAAACATCCCCTGACACAGCTTCAGCCCATTCCCTCAGGTCCTGTCACTGTCACCACAGGGAAGAGATCACTGTCTGTGCCTCCTCTTCTCCTCATGACCAAGCTGTAACTGCAGGGAGGTGTCCCCTCAGTCTCCTCTGCCCTCTGAAGGAGTGATTATACAGTATTAACAGTAGCCACTTCTCAGTAGTAATAAACTGCTTTTCTCTTCCACAGTTGACCCCTGGCCCAGGAGCTGTCACAGGGAGTCGTGTGAGGGAGGGAAGTACAACTGGATACAAACCAGAGTGGTGCTGGTTTGACACACAGCTCACAGCTGTACAAACCCCCATCCCCCTCTGTGTGGGATGGCTTGGAGACTTCTGGCACCTGGTCACGGTGCTTTTTACTGCAGGAAACACAGTCTGTCTATCTTTGGGGAAAGATAGCTATATTCAGGACAGGGGGCAAGAGATGCCTGGGTCAGCTGGGAGGGTTAAGAGACTTCACCTTCATCCCATGTGGATGCTTGACCCTTATCATCACTACATTCAAGAGAGAAGCAGTGAATATATTGATAACCCTATGTCTGTGCTGATTTCAACCATTTAATTCAATATTAATTTTTTTAAGATTAATTTTTTTTTCTGTGTAGTCTGTAGTTTTCTTTATAAAAATTGGTCAGGAGACTTTAGAAAGGAAGAAAATGCAACAAGCCTTTGGCAGTATTTTCCTTTAGTGAAACCAGCTGGAAATTGAAAGAGACCGAGGTGGGGAAGGTATTTGCATGTGCTAAAGATGATATAAGTGCAGCTGAGATTATATCAAAGTAAAGACAGTACAAGGTAGTCAGAGGAGAGGTTTTGCCTTTGCTTGGCCTCCCAACCCAAACAAACAGCAGCCTTTGATAGCTTTGAAGGTTATTTCTTGCTCACACCTCAGATGGGTGTGGATTTGCTGAGTGCATTGCCTGTGGGCAATCTGATTTATGTTCAAATGTTTGTGGTACGCGAGATGCACGCAAATCTATTTTTATACATGTATTTATTATCAAGGCATGCAAAGCACAGACTTTTCAGCCTACACTACACAAAACAGCTCAAAGCTGTGCCTGGCAGCAAAAAAGCTTGGTGGAGGTCCAGACCCAAGAAATTGTGTAAGTCCCCTGCACAAGCCCAAATCCGAGCAACAAATACCTGGATGGAGGTGCTTACATCGGTGTCTCCACCCATTGAATCAGTGAGCCAGGGGAGGGAGCAGGAACTGGGTGAGATCCAAGTCTGGGGGCAGGGGTGAAGCGTAAGCATCTCACATCACACACAGGGGAAGGGAAAGCCACATCCCAGCACAGAGCTCGGAGCTGTCGCTGTGCTACTGCTGCCCCTGGGACCTGACCCCACAGCCACGCTTAGCCCAGCCTGAGGCACTGAACACTGCTCCCAGAGAGGAAAGCTGTTCATTTCGTGGACCCAGTGCATGTCTCATGAGACAGATTCTCCATTGCAGTGTTTGTCTCTTCATCCTTGTTTGGACTTGCGTTTTTCTGGCTGTTATGTAGTCAAACTGCATAAATAAAATATATCCAGCATTTTTTTCATCATTAACAGAATTCTCATGGAGCTTTTCATTTTTAGACACTTCACCTTTTCAAATCACTCATTAAATATTAATAAATTAATCCCTCTCACACTCCTCTGACGCATTCAAGACATTTTCATGATGATCGTCTTATGCTCTGTTTTTTATTTGAATATGAAATACATCAAGTAGATGTATCGTTCAATACAATTAGCTGGCAGTTATAAACAATGCCAGAAACCAAGGATGGCAGGCTGATTTTTCCTACATGTGTTCAATTGGCACCTAAGCACAGGAAGTGAAAAAATGAAAAGCTAATGGTATGAATGACTTTTTGAAAGTTTGTGTTCTTCAACAGATTGTTTACTTGCTTCCTTCCATTTCCATGAGTCCTTTCTATGGAAGTTATTAAAACCACCAGTAAAACCAGCAAATTTTGCTGGGCTGAATGCTTGTGTTGGGATTCCATGGCAAGGTTTAGGTACAGGGGGGCTACAGGGGTGGCTTCTGTGAGAAGCTGCTGGAAGCTTCCCCCATGTTCAACAGAGCCAATTCCAAGTGGCTCCAAGATGGTCCCATTGCAGGACAAGGCTGAGCCCATCAGTGACTGTGGTAGAACCTCTGGGATAATATATTTAAGGGGGAAAAATCCCCCAAACAACAAATGGAAACTGCAGCTGGAGAGAGGACTGAGAAAAAGAGAAACAACTCTGCAGATCCCAAAGTCACTGCAGAAGGATGGGAGGAGGTGCTGGAGCAGAGATTTCCCTGCAGCCCATGGTGCAGCCCATGGTGAGGCAGCTGTACCCTGCAGCCCACGGAGGACCACTGGGGTGCAGAGATCCACCTGCAGCCCCTGGAGCACCCCATGCTGGAGCAGAAGGATGCCCAAAGAAGGTTCTTACCCCGTGGCAAATCCATGCCAAAGCAGGTTTGCTGGTAGGACTCGTGAACCTGCAGAAGGAACCCACATTGGAGCAGTTTGTGATTAACTGCAGCCTGGGGGAAGGACTCACCTTGGAGAAGTTCATGGAGGACTGTCTCCCATGGGAGAGACTCCCCCTGGTACTGAGAAGTCTCCCCCAGAGAAGGAGGGAGCATCAGAGAAAGTGTGTGATGAGCTGAGTGCAGCCCCTTTCCCTGTCCCCCTCTGCTGCTGTGGGGAAGGACGTAGAGAATTTGGAAGCAAAGTTAAGCCTGGAAAGAAGTGGGAGGAAAGGTGTTTCAAGATTCCATTTTTATTTCTCATTTTTCTATGCTGATTTGATTGGCAATAAACTAATTTTTCCCCAAGCTGAGTCTACTTTGCCTGTGACAGTAACTGGTGAGTGACTTCCCTGCCCTTATTTCTACCTGTAAGCCTTTTGTTATATTTCCTATCCCCTCCTGAGTAGGGGAGGGACAGAGCAGCTTTGATGGGCTCCTGGCCTCCAGCCAGGCTCAACCCACCACAGTGTTCACCTACATCTGGGTAAGATGCTGCAGCCACAGCAACATCTTTGGGCTAAGCAAGTGTCTGTGTGATGTCCCTGGGAAAGGGATTCTGCCACCACCCCCTGCCTAGCAGGGAATTTGGGAGCAGAGCCTCTGTGCAGAGAGCTCCTTTAGACTTCATCATACAAGGTATTTGTAATGCCCAGTGTGGAAAACCATGCTATCCAGAGCCATTTTCAGGAGTTACAGAGAAAATAAACTTCCAGGCTGTTGACTCTACTCCAGGGACTGGTGGCCAAGGTTTGGATGCTGAGAACGTGAGGACGGCACTGGTTCTGGAGCCAAGCACACCTTGCCTGCTGACAGTTCTCTCACTGCACTCAGGAGACTATTTCCTGCAGGACAGGAGCAGTGACTGACTCCAGACAAGTCTTATCTCAGTAGCTTTAGTGTACATCTCAGCACTTAAAAATAGTGCAGCAATAATTGGGAAAAGGTGCCCTGTTCTGAAAGTCGGGGTGTCTAGCAGGGGTTCAAACCAGTTCACATGAAGCACAGCCTTCCCTGACCCTGATGGTCTCACTGTCAAACAATGACGAAATCTGCTTGTGTGTCCTGGCGAAACCCTGGCTTGTGGGAAAATGCTGAATATGTGGAGTGACAGGCTGACGGTGGCTTCCCAGGGAAGTGTCAGCACTGCTGCCCATCCGACCCTTCAGATCTACGCAGCAGCCCAAGGCTCATGATTCAGCTGGAAGCAGGGCGAGCTCTGTTTCTACCACTCTTTCTGTTGGCTTTTTTGCCACACCATTTAGCCTCTCCTTGGGAAGGTGATGTCCCTCTGGTGGTGCTCATTAGCAGGCTGCTGGGCAGGCAGGATTTCAGCAGTGACAAAGGTCCCAGACAGCCCCATGGCAGGATGACTTCACTGGCACCACACAGTCGGCCACTGCCCTGCCACCAGGTACCCAGGGCTCCTTCAGCGGGGCAGGGAGGCTGTCACTGCTACAGGCAATGCAGCCCCTATGGAGACACTTTGCCAGGCTGGAATGTCTCTGTGCATTGCTCAGGCTGGGCCCTGCCATTTTCCCGGTCTCCCTGTGCCCTGCGGGAGGTGCTGGACTCACTGGTAAGACGTGTCCTGAATACCTGAGGGCAGACTGCTGCAGAGAACAGGAGCAGGCACAAGCTAATGCGAACCAATGGGATGATATTGATTCTTCCATAGCAGAGATCAGGGATCTGGGCTGCCTGCGGGTACGTGGGAGCCCCTGGGTCAGGCTGAGCCACCGGGCTCCAAGCATCTCACTGGGATGAGCTGTCAGGCTCCTTTCACACTGAATGGAAAGCAGGCATGTCCGAGGTGTGATACACCTGATCTCTTTCTGACATCTGCTCTGGAGCGAGACGAATCAGCCTCTGCCGGTCTCTCTTGGCTAACCACGGGGGGAGGCAAGGGTGACTTGCTTCAGGTTAGGTGAGGTGAATCCCAAACTAGGTGGGCAGCACCTGTGTCCTGCTTTTGGTCGTCCTGCTGCACCCAAGCCCAGCTGGCTCTCACAACTGCATGCTGGGTTGGCAGAAAGGTGCTGCTTCTGGAAACCACAGCTGAAAGTGAAGAGGTTGTAGAGGATGGATACACGTGGGGATGCAGGGAATGGGGGGGGGGGAAAGCTTTGTTAAGCTGCACCCAGGCCCCATCTCAGGCTCTTTTGAAGGACCAGCTCTTTTAGAATTTTATTTTGGTAAGACAAAATAGAGGATGAATGTACTAAGATTACTCTCTCAGCAATGTGGTGTTCAGGAATCACTCACAGCCAAAAAATACTTGTCGAGAATGGCGTCATCTATTGTCTGAATTTCTACTGGGTCAGCATCATGCAAGACCATGTCTGCACTAATATAGCAGCTTTATGCAGCCAGTTTTTGCAGGAGTTACTGCGTTTGCAGTCCTCTCATGCCCATTTCCAGCCAGGCACATCACGCCTCACAAGCACTTTGCATGAGCAGAATATTCAAAGTTCTTACATGTTTTACAACTTATTGAGCACCCCATGTCCTCACTGTCAGACAGTCCTGTGGGTCTGCTTCAGGCATCACCACCTCAGACCATCACCCAATTGCCTCCCAGCTTTTGTGTCCTAGTGCCACCATGGCTCTTGCACCCGTGGCCACCTCTGATCACCTCTGGCTGATAATTGTTCCGCTGCAGTATCCCCCCTTTAATCCCCATTCAAAACAGCACTCCAGCACCGGGGAAGTTTTTACTCCAGCACTCTGAATCTGGGAAGCACAGAGCAAAGCCAAAAGGGAAAGCACTTAAATAGGAGGAGGTTTGCCAAGCTGTGATGTTACAAACAGCTGCTTTGTTGACAGCTCTGTCACAAGGAAATTACCTCCCCCCATGCTCGGCGCTTCTAGAAATGGTGTTGTTGGAACAGATTGTGTCTTTTTGGTTTTGAAAAGCTGTTGGGTGCTATACTTTAGGAGAACATGAACTGGAAAAATCTTGAAACCCTACCAATATTATAAGGGAAAGGAGGGATCTGCGCTTGCTTTGTGCTTCCTGCCCCTCTTCCCCTCCTTCAGTGCTCTGACACTGACACTTGTTTCGTATTAGAGCCAAATGCTGTTTCCTCACATAGGGACTGACTCTGTTTAGCAATTATTAATGTAATCCTGAGCCAGAGAAACAACATGAAACAATATCTGACCTTCGGTGGAAGCACGGGTGAGCAGCAGCTCTGAGACAAAGAGGAGGTTGGAGACTTACAAGTTTGCAACAGAGCTAAAAAAAGTCATTATGATGCAATTCAGCTGCTTGGAGCAGATGTTTGACCTGCCCACTGCTTAAAAGGGAGGCACAACTTGAAGAGAGCACAATCTTGGTTGCAGATGATTAACACAGAAAGCAATAGCCTTGAGTAGCTAAACATTTACAGTGAGACAAAGAGATCAAGGGCTCTGTCCTTCAGCCCGCACCATTCTGCAGTGCCTGCCCTGGTTACACAGCAGGTGCTCACAGGTGGGATGTACTCAGTTTTGGCAGCAGGCTGTTAGGAGGGGGAGTTCAGAGTGACTTGGTGAATTCAGATCTCCAAACTTCCTGGGTATTTTACTGCTCTAAATCACCTGCTTACCTGGCTCTGTCCAGAAACCATCGCACCCAGCCCTGGAGGAGCTGAGATGGGCAGGGGGAGCTTTTCTTCATCTCCTGTTTGATCTGCAGTGACCTGACACCACCGGCAGCCTTTGACTGCTCTTCTTTGCGGCAGCTGCTGGAAGGAGCCCAGGTGTGGTGCTGGGTAAGAAACCAGCTGAGTTGCCCTGGAGAGGCTGAGGACTTGTGGACTGCTGATGGTTACAGCTTAACTGTGCAAGGAGCCAGGTCTGCTCTTGTGCAAGGTGAAGTTAGGGAAAGGATGTTGACACAAACCTTGGGAAGTTTTAAATCTCTCTGTATTGGAAACACTAGTGCTTTTATAGCTCAGCTCTTTTGTAGTAGTTCTGGATCATTTAATTAGTGTGTCCTCTCACTCATGAGGACAATTTCAGTTGCACAATAGCTGTTGCCACAGCAGCTCTTTGTTTCATGTATCCCCTTGGATTTTATTTCCTAGATCCCAGCTGGTTTCTTATTCCTCATATAGCTGTTCTCCTGTATACATATATTTATATGTATATCTGTAGCTATAAAAGGAGGAGAGGCCAGAAGTCCATGAGGAGACGTGCACGCTCTGCACAAGGGCTGCAATAACCCCAGCCATGGGTACAGACTATGACACGTGCCCCTGGCCAGCAGCTCTGCCAAAAATTACTGAGGTTGCCCCACAGAGTACCAGCACAGCCACATCACACTGGTTGTGCTTTCCCTGGATTGCCACCAACAGCTGGCAGTATATATTCTTCACTGTTTTTCCTTCCCTAGCTATGGTCCTGCCCGTGTGGATGAGGAGATCTCTGGGACACAGGTCATCTTTAGATCTGTATCTACCATGATCCATAGCACAATGAGGTACCATGTACAATTCAAAACCAGACAGATCCTGCAAAGGAACACGGCTGCAGTTACTTTCCACTGCATGAGTAACTCAGCAGAAAACAGAATTAGGACTTCACCTCCGGCAAGATCTGCTGTAACCACTCATCAGCTGTGTTTTCAGGTGTGCTTTCCCTGCAGCAGGGCACCTGCAGCCATTTCCCCATCAGTGAAAGTCTTTTCCAGCCAATCAATCTTCTATTTATCCACCAAATTGTGAATGCGTGTTGACTCTTTAGCAGTCTGACCCTTAAATATGTTTGAAATGAGAGGCTAACTCATGTGGGCAGGTGTGTACGTGTGTGCATCTTTGTCTGGATGTGTGCGTGCTGGAAGGGAAAGGTCTGACCAGAATCAAACAAAAATAGAATCCTAATCTCTTTTCTGTGTAGAGCAAATTGGAGCAGATAGTTTCCAAATGAAATCTGAGATGATGCCAGCTGCCTGCAAACTGTACCTACTTTAAAAATAAAATCCCACTGCCTGCAAGTGATCCTCGTCTATGTCTTCTCAAGTACAATCTTCTTTTACCCAGACTGTCCCATAAGATGTGGGTGTTAAAAGCTATAATTTTGAATTGAAATTTGAATTTTAACCACTGACTGGGGTAGGGCTGTGGTCCCTTTGTGTTCTGCTTCCCTCAAAGACAATCCCCTTCTTCCCCAGGAAAACTGCTCTCCTACAAAGAGAAATTAGACAGGTATCAGATAAGGTCTGGCTTTCCCGCATCTTAAAAAAGCCCCTATGTGCCACCAAAAGATCCTAAGCAGCAGAACAACTTGTGTGAGCAATGAAAAGTGGAAATTTTAAAGCAACTTTATAGGAACAGTAGAAGAAACAAACAAGCCATGAAGCACAAGCATATTGAATAAATGCTTTGCACATTGTTGTAATGAGATTCAGCTGACCGAGACATTTATATGGGGAAGAAATCACGGCCTCGTTGCAATCAATAGACAAGTTGCCACCGACTAATGGAGCTCTGCTTTCATGATGTTTATATTGCAACATAAGCCAAGATGCCTGTGAGCTGTCAAAACCCTTTAGAGCCATTTGTCCCAACAACCCCACAGTATCATCCCCTAATACTCCATTATGCAAAGAGACCCCTTTTATTTTTATTAGAGCTAATTCACCAGATGGCTTCTCCCCCTTCCCCTCCCTGCTTTGATGTAGCAAATGCAAGCAAGTGATTTTGCTGACTACAGATCAAGGCACAGATCAGTGCTATTTGCTGTGCACAGAACATGAAAAGCGGCGCAGGGACTGTCGGGCAGATCTAACATGTTTGTAAACAGCGAAGAAACCTTTGCAGACACGTGGGAGGCGAAGCAGCCCCGCTCCCCTGGTGCAGGGTGGACTGCAGGTACCGCTCCTACAGCCCTGCAGGGAGTCGGGTGGGGAAGGGGGTGAATTTCTGCATATTGATGAGATTAGACCTGCTGGTGACACTGAACGAAAATTAATGAGGGAGCAGAAAGGCGCCTTCAAAGAGGAAGGAGTAGAAATAATGCAAATGGGTGACTGTCTCCTAGAAAAATGCTGATGGGCATGGACGGACAGATGGATGTGTTCCAGTGACTCAGCCCAGGTTACAGTGCGGGTATCATGGCTTTCTTTCCATGTAGCAAGGCTCTTAATTGCAGGTTTTAACACCAAAAACAACAGAAAGCAAATCATGGAGCCAGGAAGTCCAGCAGCCAGAAGGAACATCATCAAGAAATAAAAATTCAAACTCCCTGCCACTGTGAACACAGCCTTAGCAATCCTCACAGAAACCATGGCCTTCGCTGCAAAAACCTGTTAAAAACAGAAGAGCAAAAACAACAGTCCCCAAACCTCATGTAGGCTGTATTCAAAAGAAAGCCCCCCAAAAGCAAGCAAATTTAATGCAAAATAAACCACAGCTTTCTCCAGGCTTGCAATGCCATGCACTGAGGTGAGAATCCACCCTGGGAGCAGAGCGTGCTCCACTACTAATGGTGCAGCCCTGTTTGTAACAAACTGCCCAGCCCCGTAGGAGGAGCTGCTTTGGCTGGAGGTGAAACCCAGATGCCTACAGCCATCAGGGAGCAGTGTCTCTCCAGAGTAATTTTCCCTGCCCATAGCAAAAGGTGTTCCAAGGACACCTGGAGTCAGGTGTGGGACCTGTGTGTTAACTCCATTTAGTGTCTGCGATCAGAAGTGGTGCCCACCACCCTGTGCCACACACAGTGTAACAAATGCCCTGGGAAAGGATGGACCCATGTTTTTATGGAATTTTACAACGATTGACACAATTTTAAAAATATATGTGCTTTTAATCTAAGATCTCAATTTTCTGCAGTGCTGAAGGCAGCTGTGCTGGGCTGCAGAACAAGCAGTTGCATGAGCAGAACACAACAGCATCCTGCTCATTTATGCGTGTCTGCCTCCTGCATGGACCCTCTGCTGTCTAATAAGGCTACAAGCCACCGGTGAAGGTTTCCCAGCTGTTGGGACACGTTCGCTGCTACAGATTCCCCTGTGTCTAATTAAGCTCGTGGCTCATACTCCCCTTTGGTGATGGTGCTAACAGGTTCTCCTCTCCTGCGGTGGCTGCTTATTTTCGTGAGAAATGGAGTGTAAAATCACTGGGACCTCTGCTGCTCTGGGAGATCTGATTAAAATCCTGGGTTTCAGGATTTATTAGGAAGAGAGAACTGGCTGGCAGACATATGAATAAGTAAGGCATTGACTTTGCTCGCAATCATGTTGTTCTTGTCAGGAACGAGGCAGAGGGAACCCTGATGGAGCCCAGGCTCAGGAGAAGAGCCAGAGCCAAGAGAACAACCATCTCAAACAGCCTCAAAGAACAGAAAGATGTCTCTGGCTTTAAACAGGGTGAGATCATCCCAAGAGCCTTGTTTACTGCCTTGCTCTGGAACTGTTTGCCACATAGTAAACTCTGTTTCAGTGAATCCCCTGAAGACTGGATTCCCTGACAAACAGTTTCCTGTGCACCTTGCAAATTGAGGCAAATGGGTAACATTTTCCAACTTCGCCATGAAGTGGGTTCCTTCCTGGTGAGGGAGCTGTAGAAGATCTTGGGCCAGAGAGACATGGTACATGGGAGATCTGATGGTGCCCAGAGCACTTGGCTTGATTTTTTTAAGCAGTATTTGCACTGCCATAGAGTGTAAAGGGATTTGTGTGCCTGGGAACCAGCATAAGGTCTGTGGGAAGACACAGTTCTTGCTCTTCATTTTGCATCACTGTATAAAGCAGCACAGGAGTGGGAGTTCAGAGCCCCCTTTCTGGGAGGCAGTAGGGCCTCCCCACCACTGTCCATATCTGGGGAGGTCATGGTAGAGAAACCCACTGAAACCTATGAGCTGTTCTCTGGAGAAAGAGAGACCTCCACTCTGAAGAGACCAGAGAGCCTCATTTATTCTGTAAAAATTCTCTTTCAGACCAAACAGATGAAATTGTAAAACCCTTCTACACTGCTCTTGGACTTGTCCCATCAGAAGGCCCCAAGTTCTTTCTTCCAGTAACACCAACAGATCTGAAAGGGAGTTGCTGTTTTTTCTGTTTCTCTCTCACAGATTTTTTTTTTTTTCTGGCAACACCCCTCCATAGCAGCACGTTTTCACAAACAAAGTTAAACTGCTTGGTTTCCATTAGTAACACAAGCAGTAAAAATAGAGGACAGGTGTTTCTTAGGAGGTGTGAAAGATTAACGGGATTTTCTTGGATTGTGGATGACGCTGTCACTGTAGGCTATCTGCTTTTTTTTCCCTCCACCAAAGAATATAGGAAAATTTTCAATAGCATTTACTGGTGCTTAGTGAAGCTCAGGCAGGTTTGTGCCTGCTGTGCCTGCAGGCAAAGAGGAATTGCAGCAAATAACCCCCTTCTCTGCCCAGGGTTCTCCTTTCAGAGACATCCTTGCAAACTCTCAGGAGCAATTAGCACAGAACTTCTGTGGAGCGAATTGCATGAGGGATGAAGGACCTCAACAGGAGCAACTGAGCCCTGGTGGAACAAATAGAGGGAAATACACAAACTCCTGTGTGAGGTATGTTCAGCCCTTCATCTGGGATCCCAAAAGAGTTTTCAGTCATCTTTAGGAAAAGGAGATGCTCGGTGTGACAAAACATGCTTGTAAGACATGTTCAAGATGCATTTTCCCACTTCCCACTCTCAAGACTACCTGCACTAGAAGTCTGGAAGACTTTTCCATGCACCTTTCTCTGAGCGTCTTCTCCCAACATCTTGCACTGAGGGTTTGCCACAGGGGCTAACAGGTGGGACGGGCAAGGAGACAGCCTGATTTCAGCCCTTGTGAGGTTACTTTTCTCTCCCTTTGTGCCAGAAGGACTGTGCCTGTACACTCCACAGGCTCTGCAGAAGGGCATTTTCCATAATGCAAACCAGCATCAGCAAATGCCATTAAATACCCCCGTCATCAAATGTACAAACAGTCTGAATGAAGCTACTGGGCCCCATAGCTGTGTACAAATCTTAAATATCCTGCTGAACTAGCTGAAAACACCACTGCCTGCAAAAGCCAGCCGGGCTTTCCCCCCCCCCGCCCTTGCTTTGTTTACCTCCTGCTCATGTCAAATGGTGTATTAGGGCTGTAGTGCAATATACAGCATTTGAACTTCTCCTTTGTAGTGAACAATGTCAACAGACTGCTTTTCCTGATGAAAAGATCCTGAGCCCATAAATATCACCCCAGCGTACTGTACGTTGCTCTCATTGTATAAATCTCCCCACAGTGCTCACCTCTGCTCCTGTATCATAGTGAGATAAATGTGGTGCTTAAGGCCTGATTTATTTCAGTCAAAGGACAGATAGTTTGATATCAAAAGGAGCTTCGCAACAATTAGCATGACAGGCAAGGAGGATTAGCTGTTGTGATTTTCGGTGTGGCATAAGCAGGCAGGTGCTGTTATTTGGGCTGCATCCCTCCCCCGCACCCCTTCTCATTAAAGAGATAGTTATTGTACTGCTGTGAAAAGAGCAGCTGCTGTGCCTGAATTTCCCTATCAGCCACTGTTTCTAGTGTCGGTATGAATTGGGGACACATTGTTGGGCTTTAATTAGCCCTGAGTCCCACCGCCACAGGACTGCCCTGCTCTGACACGCACCCCACGATGCTCGCGTTGAATGTGCATTAATCTCCTCGCTCCTGATGGCTGGGACACAACCTCTCTAAGGAAAAAAAAAAAGAAAAAAAGAAAAGATACCTTTATAGAATTTGCAAAATGCTTGGCTTTATGCTAAGCAGCCAAATTAAATATAACCTTCGCTCTTGACTTCTCCGAGTACCATTATAATTTTTGAGATCTTTGCTGGTGGTGCTGACTCTAAGGTTTCAACAGATGAAAACCAGTTTCCAAACCTGAGCATAAACTTCATGGGGGAGCAACACTTGACAGGCATTATTTGGCACTGACTTCTTCCAGGGATTTGTGTGAAGTTGGCTTGTGAGGCAGAGTGGGCACATTAAGGCAAGGCGGGTTGCCAGCGAAACTAAGTACGACTGATCCCACATAATTACTGTATTTTCGTTGTTATCACCAAAGGTTAGTTTAAAAACAAAGAAAATCCCAGAAACTGTGGACTATCCAGAGGATCAAAACAGATGAGACACATTTATTGGCAAGATGCAAGAGTTTCTCAGCACCTTCCTTAATCACACTCCTCTTTCCCTCTTTGCTCAGGTGAGAAGAGCAGACCCTGTTTCTAGTCCTGGGATATTGTCAGCTGCCTTTTGCTGTGATCTTGCTACCTCTCCTAAACTGAAAATTGGGGACAAATCAGGATAGGGACAGGGCATTTCTGTAACACAGCAGAGGGCTTGTGCAAAGCCTTCCTGGTGGCCTGCTTCTGATCATGGCCAAAAATCAATTCCTGCATAAGGCTGTAAGAGCTGGAACCAGTTGCTCCAGTAAAGCCATACTGGAATGAGTTACAAAAGCAATTATGCTGGCTGCCTATACCCAGATGAGGATTTTACAGTGTCTTCTGTAGCCTAACTCTTCAGCCTCTTAAATACCTTGTGCCTACTAAAACTCCCAACCAATGCTCTTTTTTGTAGCCTTTACCTCAGACTTCCCCTGAAAACACAAAACACCTGAGGAAAAACAAAATTCTCGTTGAGCCCTGAAGAGTTAATCCCTCTGCAAATTGTCTGCCAGCTGCTAAGAAGATCTTTGCAGCACGGCGATGTTTTCACCTGCTGTTTGTGTAGCCTGTAGCAAAGATGTGAGCTGGAGTATTTTTGTGGGGAAGTTTTGCCAGCCCGGACTCTCCCACAGGGAGTGCTCTCTGGCCGAGAGAAGGTGTGCACGTGCATGTGGGGAGAGCACAAAAAAAAAGCCTTGCTAGAAAAATATTGCAGGATTTCTCAGATTGAGAGTGCAGAGATGTTCCAAACAGCCTTGAACTTCAACAAAAATCCTGATGTTTGTTGCTGTTTTGTTTTGTTTTTTTTAATCACTTTTGTCTCCGTTCTGCTTTGGGAAATTCAAATTTATTGTCCCCTGACTGAGGTCTATTCAGGTCAAAAGTGGTGCTGGTATGGATTTAGTCACACCTGGTCCATGGGAGATGAATTTGGCTCAGAGTTGGTACAATGTCAGTTATTGATATTCTGTTAGTCTTCAGCTTGAAGGTGCACGGATGTTATTTTCCTACTTCTTTCGAGGAGATCGATTGTAAATCTATGTTTTTCTTTCTGCCCAGACCATACCTGCAAAAATAATAACAGCAGAGTTAGTGTCTTCAGTGACTGCTGAACTCTCTAATACAGCCTCAGCAGCCCCATAACAGTAGCTGGCATCAGATCACAGCACTTGATTTAAACTCCACTCCTTGTTCAGTAGACCAAAAATAAAAATAATGCTGAGAGATGAATCAAACCCGAGTTTGTGGGTTTCGGGGGTTTTTTTCCCCTTTCCCTGAACATAAAGAACAAAAAGTGTTTTTTAGTCTAGATGACTTGTCTTCCAAAGAGAAGAGAACAATAAGAAGCTAGTACCAGGTCCCCCAGGAACAGATGAGAACAGTGACTTGCTTTGTAACATTTGTGGTGTGCACTGAAACATCCACTTCAGGATCTTGCTGAGCAGGACATAATTTCCCCACCCTGCAAATATTTTTTTTAGATTAAAAAATAATCCAGACCTAAAGAGGGTATAAACATCAAAAGCAAAACATATATGAGAAACAAAAATCTGAAAAAGTCAGTACACATCTCAGAAATATTTCCCTTTGACTTGAAGCATCCCTAGTTTAAAGTAACTTTAGTCTCACTAGAGTAATTAATTTTCTAGGCAGAAAGAGCAACCAGCATATTTTTTGTTTTAATATGCTGCTGCTAAATCACTGTTTCAAAACCCTCTTCTGTAAAAGGGAAAGAAAAGGGAGGGGAGAATAAAAAAGCTGAAAAAATGCATCAAAACTGACCATTTCCCACAAAGCCAGTTTTCATTTCTGCATATCAGCATTATAGAGCAAAACAAAGCACTACACAACTTTCTTGAGCAGCTCTATTCAAGCAGGACCCGAGGCCAGCAGGGACACTGCTTTAATGTCATGATGTAGCTGCAGAGAATAAAATGATTCTCTCTCCCCCAGACTGTATAGCAGAGAAATTATAAAGGGGGGAATTACTATGGTAATGACCACATAGCTGCTGCGTGTTTATGCAGATTGATGACTGACGAGCCAAATCCCAAGGTCTTTACGTCAGTAAAGCTCTGCCTGCCTCCTAAAAATTGCAATCCAAAGAATTTGCCCAAGAAATTGGGGGAGAAGTAGTTTTTAAGTGGATTTGAAAATATTTCAGTGGTGTATAGGAATAAACCCCATTCTTCTTACACATGGGGATATTATTTTTAACAAGTCAGAACTGCTTTTCCTAAATGTGGATGGGGAAACTACCCTGAGTCCCCTGGAAATGGCCACTGCTTATCCTGGGATTAAACAATTCCCATTCAAGCATCAGGATTTTCAGGGTTAAAATGACAGGGAAGAAAATGGGATCTTGCCTGTTCCCATTCCCAGTAATGTCTAGCCAAGCTGACAGGAAAGATAAAGTTCACTCTTCCCTCCACTTAACTGGTGCTGGGAAAAAGATTCACACCCAGGAGAAAAGGAGACATGGCATCAGTCATGACTTCTTGGCATAAATGAAAGGAAATTTTGACAGGCATAAAAATGTTATTTTCTCATGAAAAGCTGCTGCTTCAATACACGAATGGGGATGCTTCTTGGGAAAGCAAAAGAAAGGGGAAAAGAAAAGAGCAGTCTCGGTCTGGTGCCAGTTTATAATAATTCACAGTATTGCCCATTTCTCTCTGCATAATGATCTCCAGCAAAGGAAATGATGAACTCTTATTTCTGGATCCACATTTTAAATATCAAAATAATTGGGCCAAGGAAAGGTCATTCCTTCCCACTGCTGTTAGCCATCCTCATTTCCTGGCAGCCCAGGGCTCTTGCGATAGCTTTTAGCACCTTGGAAGGATTCACATTGCAGGTAAGACCAGAGTCATCCTGGGAAGGGGGCTGGGAGACTGCTGGTGTCTGCTGGAAACTGGAAAAAGTGGGCTGTCACATACTAGTGGCCATCCTTCTCTACCCAGCTGTGAGCTACCTGCCATGTGCTGGGCTGTGTGCAGCCACCAAGGCTCAGTCCCTTGTGCAAAAAACTAATCCCAGGATCTTACTCAGCCACACTTCGACCTTACCTCGGGCAAACATCTAATCTTCAGCTTTGTCCCTTTCTGGAGACCCTACAAGCCAAAACCATACCCATGGCCTGAAGAGCAAGGTGCGTGCAGCTGCCCTGACCTCATCCTGGCTGGCTCTGCACTCCTTATCCCTAACTCCAAACATGGGTCTGGGGGGGGTCCTGCCACCCTCATTCTGCTTCATCCCCCTCTGCATGTCTAGGCACTCACCCAGTGTGACTCTGCAGAACCGCACACAGCCCTGCATGATCTTTATCCCATCAAGTCCTCCTTTTCAGCTCTGTCCAGAAAACCTATGGGCCTTAATCCTAAATCATGCTAGTAAAGACCAAAATGTGACTCAAACCCAGGACAATGTGAAGTCCTACTCTGCCCCTAGGCCAGGGACCACTAAACACCTACCCCCAACTTTAATTAACTCAGATGCTTTCCCCTATTCCTGCCTGACTTCAAAGGAACCCATCTTTAGTTGTTTTCTCTAAGCCCTGCACCTTTTTTCCAAGCCCTACAAGGCCCAAGTGGGGGCTCAGCAGAGCATCTATAAATCAGCCACAGCAAGAATCGCCCCTGCAATGACTGAAGCTCTTTGTGCAGGGCTTGTGTGTGCATGTTTGTTTGGTTTGCACACACACAGAGCATGCACAGGCACCATGAGAGTCTGTGCTCTGGAGAGGAGACAGCAAATCTGCACTGCCCTGCAGGCCTGGGGTGAGATTAACTGTAGGACCTGTGATTTGTTGCTACCTGAATGGTGTGCGTGCTGTCAGTTTGGTGTGTCTTTATTTCTAAGTGAGTCATATTATACAAATCAATTGCTAATTCAATTAATCATGAAAAACATGCAAAAGGACATCTCCAGGAGCTGATTTAGAGCACGTTATATACGGGTGATTGAGCAAAGAAAGTTAATCTGGGTCAGAAGACTTTGATTTTTAATTCTTAATGTCACAGATTTCCATTCTTTTGAACTAAAATCTGACTTACAATTTATTTTTCTGAGGGTGCAGCTTTATAGCTCCATTGACATTGGCAAGTGTGGTCATGCATACTGAGTCTGTTCTCTTATGCCTGACGAATAAGAGCTTTTATGGATGCACAGATCAATACAAGCTTAAGATCTATAAAGGGCTGCCTGGCAGTATTCATATGCAGGACACATCTCATTGCATTTATCCACAAAGTTGTTTACAGGAGATTAAATTATGATTTCATTGCTTCTTCTTTCCCCATTCTGTGCGAAACTACAAATTTTGATCTCTTGTGTTATTTTGCAGTTTCTGGCCTAAATCTTACTAAAAAAAACCCCCAAAAAACAACAAAACCCAAACCAACTCAGAAACTACAGGTGAAGAACGTATGAGTTTGTTGTGCAAAATAATGTCTCCATCATGATTTGTATGGAAGGCAACCCAGGAATTCATTGGAAAACAATTGTCTGCACCTCTTGCAGCAATGTAATAGGGGTATAAAGTGACTACAGTCCATCGTGGGGGGAAACTCACAGGGTAGATTCCTCCTAGAGACCTGAATTAGAAATCTTCAGAGTGTAGGAAACTCAGCCGTGATGAATCAAGTGCCAAAGATTTCAGGCTTAGATGCTAATATATGCTTTAGTCCAAAATAGGATGCTGAGTTCCCTCCTGACAGCATGAAAACCTGACATTTCTGTTTTGTGGATAGCCCTAGGAAAGAAATGGGGCCATAAATAACATGTGTGAATGCACAGAGTTAGGAGAAGAGGTGCAAGAAGCTTCTACTTGTCACTGAAACTATAAGCAATTCTAGCCCCTGCTTGCCCTTGAACATGTGGACTGCTGCCTGGCTTCTGGGAGAGCCCTGGGGACAGTGGGACCCTGACACGGGGCTGTGTCCTTGCTGTGTCAGCTGCCAATTCCTGATTCTCTGCCGCAGTCCTGGGAGAGTCGCCTCGACCCAGCCAAGGTAACCCAGCCAAGGTAACCTTGGCCAGGCATGAGGTGATTCAGCTCCAGCCATCCCCTGCGTGATGGAATGCACAGCCTTGCACCATCTGGGACTGATTCCCTGGGTTTGCTGGGAGACAGGAGGTGCACTGCCTGCACTGGGCAATACCACAGCTCAGGTCAGGGAAGTGACACAGCACTGGGGTCCAGATAGATTTATTAATTCAGTTTCCCCCTCAGGCTGATTCCCAGACTGAAGCTGTTGCCATCCTGCCAAATCTGAGTTAACTCACTACTGAGAGGTGGAAAGGAGCTAAAAGGATCTGCAGGGAACCATTGCATGGAGTCTGGCTGGCAGCTGCTAGACTCCCTCCCATATGTGACCATGGATCATTTGGGTTTTCCCAGATAAGGCACAGAATCATGGAACTTGAGAAAACTACAGGTTGGAAGCGATGCCAGGAAGTCCTTAGTGTGATCTCCTGCTGAGAGTGGTGCCAGCTGTGAGGCAAAAAGACTTTCAGAGTGGGTGCTCCAAACCTAGGACAAGTCCAAACCTGGGTGGACTGACTTTTCCAGGAAATATATGATGAGCAGCAAGAGATATGATTATCCTGGGAGGAAAGTTATTAATTCCAGACGAGGAGAAATCCCTAAAGGACACAGATTGTCTTCATGACTTTGAAGAAGGTCAGCAGCAGAGAAGCTGTGCACGGGGAGGTTTCCAGTTTCAGAATGAGATTTTCTTCTCACATAATTGAATATACACTTAATGCAGGGGGTTTGAAACAAAACTGTTAAGGAGGGGAGTACAGCATCACCAACACGTCATAGAGCAGAACTACTCATGGAACACAAGCAGGTAATGCAGGTAATGGTGATGCATTCCCTTGTCACTCCTCTGGGTAGAAATGGCTGGGCTGCTAATCTGCTGAAAGGCATGGAAGCACTTAGATGGAAAATCAGAACACTAAAAGGACCCTGCAAGAAGAGCACAAGCTTCTGCCACTCTTTGTAGCAATGTACCCCCACTGCTGCTTCCTCAGAAGGAATGTGGTAGGCAAAACCTTTTACCCAGAACTTGATGTCCTGCAGCCCCAGTGAGGAGAGGAGATCCAGACCAAAGTCCCTTTTTAGCTAGTTAAACAGCACTGCTCTCGTTATACCTTGGATCAGACCCTGCTTCCTCTGTAGCACATTTTCCAGAGGCAGGAAGTTCCCTGTGCTCCAATCCTCTGGACCCATGAGTAGTGTTAAAAGTTTGAGGCAAAGACTATATGACAGGTCAAACAAATCTTTGATGGCAGAGCTGGAAATACTTGAAGAAGCCGCTGAATCTGTCTCTCTGTTTCCATTTCATTGGCAAAACATGATTCTCTGTTTAAAGTAAAATTAAGCTTCTTGAGCCCACCAAAATTGATTTGTAAAACAATTAACCTAGCTGTCCCTGGTGGGCCTGTAAACCAGGATGGTGCAGAGAGGCCAAGTCTAGAGGAAGGCAAGCCTAAAGCTGTACAAGAATTTTAATCTTCTGCCTTTATATTCCTGCAATGTGTGCTGAAACCAGTTGTCATGTTCAAGAATTTTCCCAGCTAAGTGCAAAAGTTTTAGTGATTGCTTGTGTGAAGTACCTTCTCTGAGAAAAGGTTTGAAGAAGGGTGCATGTTCCCCTATCAATCACCCTCTGCACACATGAGCACACTCAGTGCCTTTCTCCTCCCATAAACAGTTCATTGCAGATTTATTCCCCATGCCTTTCTATCACTGACTGGCTAGTCAATGTGACAAAGGTTATATTGCACGTTTCATTGTAGATGCCTAAGAAGATGAAACAACTTCATAACCTGCAGAATTAACCACAATAACTCATCGATGGAATTGGTGACCTCACTCAATGGCCAGTTAAGTCAATAGCAAATCTGGCCTTTAGTTGTAATTTACAGCTGCCTGCATGACTGGAAACTCTGATGATTCTCTACAGAATCCTTCCCCAGTGTTGATACAAGATGTGGTGCACTTACACACTTTCTACTTGCAAAGCTTCAGTTCTTTCATTTAGAAAGACCCAGTGATCAGGTTGGAACCTTCCAAATTCCACCTGTCTTGCTTTGATGAATGTAGTTAGGAGAGAGGATCTTTTTTTGTAAATTAACATCTAGCTTTATATACCTGGAGCTTGCTGTACTGCAGTGGGGTCACAAACCCCTAACTTTGGGCTTCTCCTCCTCTTCACTCACCCTTTTACAGCTGCTCTGCCACATGCAGGGCTCTGCATGTACAGGACACATCTCCCACTGACATGACTGCTCGCCCTCAGGCCTGCCAAGGGAGGCTCCTGAAGAATCCCTCAGGAGTGATTGTTATTTGGGTTTCATTGTGTTTTATTAGCTTTTATGTCAATATACACTGTACATTTAATTAAAGATCCTGCAGGATGGCTGAATGCTGAAGTCAGGCTCTGAAATAGGTTTGGTCTTGGAGTCAGTTTCGTGTTGGGCTGCAATGTGGTGCTGATGACCAAAAATCAAGCTTGTTTCTTTTCCCCTGCCTATTTCCCAAATCTCAGCACTCCCCACAGTGGCAAATGTCTCCTTTGGCTTCCTGGGGAGGAGGATAATTCTCCCACAATAGACATTGATCTCTCATTAGACTCCATCCCGTTAGTTAAAAGCTGTTTTTACTCAGACAATCCAGAACGCATTTCCAATCTTAAAAGGGTACACTGCTGGATACTCACCGAGGGTATAATTTTTAACCACTCTGTTTACTGAATCTACAAAAGTAGTTATTGGAGCTGTTTGTATACAGTAATTTTTCCTTAGGCTCCCAAGCGCAAGAGCAGGTGACCCAGCATTGCTAATTGTGGTAAGGCTTTTTCCTATTCAAAAGAGACAATATTATCCCATCTGACAGAAAGTGTGTTCATGCCATGACAGCCTGAGGAGACTTGCTTACAGCTGCACAGGGCAGACCAGGGCCCGTGTCCCAGCCAGGGGCTGTCCCTGGATCTCCTCTCTGGGTCAGGCAGATGCAAAGCCACTGGATCAGCCCTTGTGCTATCCTCACTGGATGAGCTGCTGCTTTTGTGGAGATAAAGCCTTAGTTCTTAGATATGTAGTAAAAAACTTCCACACCATCAGGACACATAAGTGCAAGGAGTGCTCAGTGAGGTGCAGCTCATTGTCCTGTTGTGTGTGTACATAAATACAGTCCTTGTCTAGCAATTAACTGGCATATAACGGAATGAAACCCACATTTTAACTCAAGTCTGCTTGTGTTCCTTACAGCTGCACTGCAGATTATTGAGTTTTTTGGAGGTACCAGTGACACAGCTCAGGACTGGACAGGTGCAAGAAGTCAAGGACCTCTCTGGGACCCGAATAGCTTAAACTGGCTCAGTCTGCCCTGGCTTTTCACCCTCCTTCCCTGTGCCACCATGTCTGCACCCACAGCCAGGGACGCTGTGGTTTCAAATTAACTCAGCAAAAGGCAGAGAAGTCTTCTTTTTTGGACATGATCAACACTCAGTGTACCTGAGTGTGTGAGAGTGAGCACTGGGACCATCTACTGTGGTATCTCCAAAGATTCACTTGTTAAACCTGGATTTTGGGGCAGGGGAGACCTTTATGGCCAAAACTTTTATGCACAGGCCCTATATCAGTGTGCAAGTTTGACTTATCAGTGTCAGTTAAGAAGCTAGCTTTTATTTTCTCCTCTTAATGAAGTAACTAATAACTTTTTTGATTAACATTCTTTTCTTAATACTTTTCACCCTACTCTGCTGTTTCATTGTCTTTTTAACAATGCCAGCTGCTTCACTTCAAGAATCAGTTTTCTGAAAGTGAAATGCCTCTCATCCTGAAGCATCTCTGGATGGTATCCATTATTGATTTGGAGCTGATGATGGCTGCAGTAGCTGTCTCTGACTCCCTGAGCCACTTAGAGTGCTTCTCCTTCAAGATAATAATAAGCAGCAAAAGGCAAGAAAGAACCCAAAGACTGGCTCTATACTATGACTCTGCATGCCACACACACCTAAGAGAATGCATACCAGGGTAGCTCCATTCTCTTCCATTTCCCTGGGGTACTGTGGGATATTATTTGATACATATTTTACCCCTTAGAAAGGCTCAAAGCACATTCACTGAGCACAGTGCATAAATTTTCAAAAGGGGCAGTTTTGACTGACATGACATTGGCTCACAAGGAAAAGAACACCCTTTCCTTGCAGAGGACATCAGCTGCAAACAGTTTCCAAAATACAGATGGTACTGGGAACTCTGAACCTCTAGTTTCCCTTTTATATCCTCAGGCAACAGGGACAGCCCCATGCCAGTTGGCCAAGTACCTCCAGGCTAAAAATATCTCTTCTTAACCAGAGCTCTTGCTGCAGATTCTGTGAGAAAGTGACAGCTGAGTTTGTCGATTCTCCATGGGAAATCTCCTTGGCAAGGTTTTGCTAATGGCCAAGGATGCCACACAATGTTCATCTCCTGGGATGACAGGGAAGAACAGCATGTGGACAAGAGAGAGCTGCCCACAGCTGGGTACAAATGCTTCTAGTCTGATCTCTCAATCCAGCAGCTGAAGCATTTAGGTGGAAAATGAAGAGGAGGAAATGCTTCTTGGCCTATTTAGTAGTGGAAATGCAGAATTAATAAATGCCCAGGAGATCATCTGCAATTCTGCCAACCCTACAAATTATTTTGTTACTGACTGGCCAATGAGAGCTTTGAGCCAGAGACAATGCCCCCGTGTAGGCAGCAAAGAGCCTCAAGAAGAATCAAAATTATGACCTGAACAGCAGGGAGCTTCCTTTGTAGTTTGCAAACAATCAGACTAAAACATATCTTTGAACAGTAATCCACCTGAATGCAGCACTCTCAAAGTGGACAAAGGCAGGGTAGCCTGAGTGCTAAATGTGAGAGTGTGGGACCAGCCTTTTGGGACTTGGACACCTGAAGCTGGTCATAGTTGTCTGAAGATCCTGCAATCAGACGGGTGGTGACAGTGTGTACAGACATGTCTACACAAGTTTTTGGTCAGGAACTTGGCAACAGGGAACAAAGGGGCTGAATTGCAACGTGAAGTAGCTGCTGAAGTCCCTGTGGTCTTGGAGGTACCCAAGGGGTTATGGCTGAACTTGCATTGCTTCTTCAGCACAAGCAGAGAAAGGTCAGTAGGAGTATTTCTACCCCTGCTCCTGTTCCTGGCTGCACTGCAGTGGAAATACATCTGAATCCTTCGCTTTGCTTTGTCTCTTCTTTTTCTGCTCAGATCTCATTAGTAGACTCAGTAGCAGGAAAGCTTTGTCCTTGTTTCTGTTTGGGATTTTTTTTTTTTTTTATTAACACATAGCCTTTCTATGACAAGCCCTAATGAAGATTTGAATAAAACCAAAGAACCTTATAGTAAGCAATAAACCTGTCTAATGAAATCAGAAGGTGTCTGGGTTGTGCTGTCAGAGGGGTGTGCCAAGGCAGCCACAGGGTTGTGGAGCACTGACAAGGCCAGGTCTGCAGCAGGGATAATTTCACATGGTATAATGGACTTGCAGAGGGCTTGTGCTAGTTCTTGTTTGTTGGGCATTTGGCTCAAAGCTGATAGCAGATTTCCCCAAAGGAATCAGTGTGCTCTCTATTAAAAGGAAAAAACTCATATTAAATGACGCAGTAATTGATGTTGCCTCTTTCTAATTAACTTACCTGTTTTTCCAAGTCCTTCTACTGCTTCCTCTTTCCTGACACCCTTGCCTGCTGTTTACTGAGACTACCTGCAAGCAAGAGAAGAGCAAACCTGCCAAAGACTCAAGAGTCCCCCTGAGATTTCCCACTTTGTCAAAAGCTGCCAAGTTGCAGGTGAGAGAAGCATGCTGGCAATGATGTCATGGCTGCTACACTCATCCCTGCTGATGGGTTTTAAAGCAGTATTTGCACATGGGAAAAAGAGACAAATTCAAACCACATGACAAGGGAAGCAGAGGATGTAAATAGGGAAGCAGAGCTGCCTCCTAAAGCAGTCTGCAGGACTTGCTTCTCTGTTCTCCTGCCTCTCCCCTTAGACACACTGTGAACAGGGTCCAGACGTGGCTGGGGTCTGGATGCCACCTGTCCCATTCCCTTGATCCATGTGTTTGCAGAGGGCACTTCCTCCAGCTGTCACCCTGTCCTGTTTTCAGCTAGGGCAGAGATAATTTCTTGTCAGTAGCTGTTACAGTGCTGTGCTTTGGAGAGAGAATGAGAATGGTGTTGATAAAATAGTGATGTTCTGGTTTTTGCTAAGTCGTGTTTATCGTAAGTCAAGGACTTTGGGTTTTTTTGTTTGTCTCATGGACTTGGCTCTGCCAGTGTGGAGGTTCACAAAAGAAACTGGGAGGGAACACCGCTGGGACAGGTCACCAAAGGGATATTCCACACCACAGATTATCATGCCAAGTATATAAACTAGGGAAGTTTCCTGGAAGAGCACCCAGTCTGGGTTCAGGAATCTGTTCAGACATTGGTCAGTGGGTGGTGAACAATAGCATTGTGCATCACTTGTTTTTTTCCCTTTTTTTTTTATCATTATAATTTTCAAATTTTGCTGTATTTTACTTTATTTTCAATAATTAGACAGCTTTTATCTCAACATACAGATTTCACTTTGAGTCTCCTCCCCATTCCACCAGGGTGAGTGGGGGGAAGAGAGGGAGGGTTGAGCAAGCAGCTGCATGGTGCCTAATTTCCAGCTGGGCTTGAAATGACGACATATCCTATCTTCACCAAAGGCCTTTCCCGGCAGAAAGGGGAAATATGAATGGTTCTTGTGGCTCTGAACATAAGCTGCAGCAGGGGGGCTTTCTCTGATTGTTCTGAGCAGGTATGTGTCCCCACCACTGCTCAAAGACCTCTCTGTCACAGCACCAAGGGTTTGTCTGTTTGACCCAAGTAAACAGGTTGATGGCACCCCTCTGAGGGCCCAGAGCAAACAAACTTAGAGAAGAACATCACTGCAGTGGAAAAGGACATCATGATTCTATCATATTGTCTCCTTGTTTCCAAGGCACCAGTAAAACTGGAAGGAGGAGGAGAAAAAAGTCTGGATGTGTCACTGAAGTCACTGCAGAATCCCCATTATGATCAATGAGCCTCCTTTACAAAGCATCCCGAATCAAAATGTCTGGTTAAGAACAGTTGTCATGTTCAGTGTCTTCTTATCCAGTATCCTGCTCTTGGGTTTAGCCAGGTTTTAGCACCTTTTTTACTGTCTTGGTTGGTCAACAATGCCTTTGCTGGAAAAGATGGGGAAGGGCTGGGACATCTTGTATCAAACAGCATTTTTTCTTGGCAGTACAGTAAAAGTGTTAAATCATGGCTTCAGCAATTGACTCCAAACTCACAGGTAACAGCCCTAACTGGGACACAAAGACAACTTTTCATCACTAAATTATTCTTATTGCTGCTGGATGGCTGAAGAGCCACAATCATAAAAACCAGCAGCGAGCACTGTAGACAGATTTAAGATAAATCAGTTCCTGACCACAGCATTGTTTGGAGAAGAGCCCCATGCTTTCTTTTTCTTTTCTAAAGGAACAGAGCAGACTGAGGTGATGGATGTTCCCTTTCCTGATGGAGCTGATTTGGTGTCCCCCAAATCACAGGTCACTGTGGTTTCATTTAGATCTGCAATCTCTTTTCTCCGGGGCTTTATCCTAGGAGCTGTTATTTCAATACAAACAGTTTGCACGAAGTGTCTGGGCAGAACAGAGACCCGAGGCTGTCACTGGCATCCATGACCATAATAACCTTGCATGAGTAACACAGTAAAGCCAACAGCTAAGCTATCTTATCCTTGGACAGCTGCAGGGTTCCAACAACCCTCATTATACCACATTCTCCTCCAGGGAGTAGACACCAAAAAAAAAAAGAAAAAAAAGATAAGTAATTTATAATATGTTCAGACTGGCACAGCAACACAGACACTGCAGTACACTATTAATTGTGGGATTCTTTTTTGTGCCATATAATATTGATTTTCATGCAGATAACCAGATATCATTAGTTTGATTAATGCTACCACAGCTTGGAATAACTGGCTGGAAAGTTCAAACTAGGGCATTTTTCAGGTGAAAAAGATAAAGCACAACTCAGACTTCTTTGTTCATACCTGGGAATGTGCTGGCCAGAGGGTTTCAGGGGTGTTAAGCTAGACAGTTAAGAAAAAGCTTGGGAGAGGAGAACTGGAACCGCACTACACAGCCTGTCTGATAATGTCAGGCAGTTCAGCTGCACTCAGGGCTGAGTTTATTTTGGTACCAAAGCCCTAGGTTTTCTTCCTAACAAAGGTTGTCACATTTGCAGGGAGAGCTGAGTCACACAGGCTGTCTCAGCCAGAGCTGTGCTCCTGTGCTGCTGGGTGTGCAGGCACTGGGGTTGTGAACACTCATCCTCTCTGATTGCTTCAGAAGGAAAAGAACCAGATGAAGCTCCCAGGAACTGATTTATGAGTTGGCTGGTGCTCAGCTTATTGGCTGAGCATGTGCTCTGCCATGCAAAGGGAATCAGCTTTACTCTGCTTGGGGACGCTGGCTTTCTCAGAAGAAAAAGAAAACTGTGAGATGCATCAAGAGCCCCACTAAGACCCTACAGACTCATAACAAAGAGGTCATCTTGAAAAGAAGTGAAAGAAGTCCTGCAAAGAGGGCCAGGGACAGCACACACAAACTGGTCTTCTGAGTTAGGAATCTCTGACTCACCTTAAAGTTTGTCAATGCTACAGTCAAGGAGAGGGTATCTGATATGTGGGCTGAGACTACTGCACTAATTAATAGAGTCTGTCAGCTCAACATCAGCTTGCTAATGTGTCTGGACTCCTGTGGTCCTCTATCGCAAAATAATGGCAAAAGGAGCAGAACAGTCACTTGATCATCACACAGCTCAGGAAATTGAGTAGACAGAGGAACCTACTTTCTTTCTTTTGGAACACTAGGAAGGTTAAAGAGCACTGTGTGGTTTTTAGCCCAGGGGGTTCAACAGAAGACAGACCAGAGAAGGTGATACTGGGTGGTATTTGGGCTTTGATGAGAGGATGGTCACTACACACCAGTATAAAGCATCTGTGCAGATCCATATATAGCCTTCTAACTTGTGAGAACTATCCCAAAAACAGGGAATCCAAGAGGTCTGCTCAGAGGGTAAGATGTGAGCAATGGTAGAACCAAAGCCTGCAGGAGGGCAAAGCCTCAGCTCTTGCAATGGGATCTGTTTAAAGGTAGCAGAATACAGGGTTTTCTTGGGAAAAATCAGGCCAATCTGGGCAGGTAGGTCTATCAAGAGATAGAATTGGTCTGGTGTGGTGTATTTCTTACAAAATAGTGCCATTGCCCTTAATGATGAAGAAACTGCTCTTGTATAGAACTCTTCAGGCAGGCCTACTAGGCTGAGGACCTAAAGGAGAGCCACACAAGGAATCACACAGAGACAGCAGCAGGAGAGGGCAGAAAGAGAGAGGGCAGAACTCTCTGACTTTTATTTATATGTTTTTACACATCACCGTGGAATGGAGGTAGAAATCACTACCTCTTTTAATCCACTGGTCAAAGTATTTGTCAATCATATTTCTCTACCCATTATACTGGAATTATAAACATAGATACAGTTTAGGAAAGCATAGATAGTTACTAAGAGAACTATGGCTATGTTTACAGAAAGTCTGAGAAAAATGTTACAGAAAGAAAAACACTGAAACACTGCAAAGTCAAGGCAACACTCTTGGTTTCACACAGAGCCAGATAAAGAACTGGCCCTCCACCAGTGCAATGGGAAGCTTGCAAACTTTGTTCCTCATGAGACTTACAGCATAGGTCTTGTGTTCTCCTTGCTCTGAATAAGAGCTCATTAGTGTAATCATTAGCCATATGGGACAACTGGTCCCTAAAAACCTGCTGAAAATTGTGCCATTGACTTCTTTCTGTTCTTGTCAGACGAACTAGCTCTGAGCTCATAAACTGAGATAAGAATCTGATCTGCAGTAACTGACAAATTGAGGAAGTTCTTATTTATTGTTCTTGCCTAAAATGTCTTTGAAAGGTTCCTCAGCATTTGCTGAGGTGTGACTGGCCATCTGAGTAAGGAGTGTTTTCCAGTTCCTGGCCATAGCACAGAACAAGCATTTCTGTGGGAGCACAAGAGCACTCCTAACCAGTGTGTCAGTACTGCAATGTGTAGGTGAACTCTGACTTGAACACCTCTTTGGCTTTTTTACTTTGCAATTAGACAGCCACTATTTGCAACACTTTTAACTATCTAATCCTTCAAATATCCTCCAAAATCAAGAACAAAATGTTTGTGAGTATTGTTGAAACAAAGCAGTTTCACCACCCAAACATACCCAACATTTGCTTTGTATTACCCCCACTGTCCTCACATTTTCCTCCTTACAAGTCCAGTTTTAGCAGCTCTGACCCTGTGGAACCTTTTCTCAGCCACAAGTGTCAGTGATCAACTTCTAATCTGTCTCAAAAAAGCTGTACAATGTAGTCTGTCTTTCCTGCCAAGCATCATAAAGTGCATTGATACTTTCTGCTGTTCCATCCTCTAGGCAACCACACCTCATCTGCATTTATTGCTGCAGAGAGAGTGGGGTGATGGGACCAACACATTCTGCAGGCTGGATGGGAACTGCAGCTGTGCAAGTCTTGCGCATTTTGTGCAAGTATCAGAATTGCAGAACTGTCTGCCTCCCTTTTGGAGACACAACTGAACAATCACTTTTTCTGTTTTTTCTTTTCCTTGTGAAGAAAAGTAAATCTTTTTAACGATTTGCCAATCCTCCAAATAAGAAACTCTGAAACTCCAAAATGAAGTAAAGGCAAGTTTTGAGCTATTTAACAGCTACTCTTAGCAATTGTAAGCTGCCAAAGATTGATATTCCTTCTACCAGACAGGTTGGATATAATGAAAACACAGGGTAATAAGATAGGAAACTGTTATCTAGTCAGTACAAACTGTTAAATAAATCAATAAATTACAGACTTGGGAACTTCTGTAGGCTAAATTATTGCTGAATTACTTCTCTGGAGAACTACCTCCAATTTTAAAGTTCATTTACTTTTACAAGATATTGGGTAGGAGTCTGCAAGGAATGGAGCTACTTCATATATAACTGAAGGAAGTTAAAACACTGAAAAGAAAAATTATGAGTAGTAGAAGTGCTGAGCTGGATCTACATTTCTTACATGTGCAATTCCCCGTGTGAGTGCAAAAGTCATGACTTACAGAAGTGATTTGTGTTTCTGGGATGCTCATTGGAATTACCTTGCAAATCCTCGTTTCAGAAAGTACTGAATGAAACTTCTGAACAATTAAACTCCCATAATAAATGTCAATGAACATTCAGTGTCACTAGTCATGTCTGTGACCTCAGCCTTGCTGTTGCCAGTAAGTGTGAGATCAGTTCAAATTCCCCACCCACCTTCCAACTGGAGGATTATAAGGAGTGAATGAAATAGTTCTTTGCTGCCAACTTGATTTTAATTATACATGTCCTAACCTTTAGAAAATGTATTTAGATTTTAAAATAATAGTGTGGGGGAGAGTGACATGGGAAATGTATGCTTGAGCTTACTAAGGGACAAAAGACATTTTCTCCAAGTGATGAACAGATGTGAAAATGACAATAATAGACGTGAGCTCTTGGAACAAAGGGATCATCCAGATGAAGAATATTACGTTTCTGCAGTAGCTTAATCCTGTAATCCTTATGTGAAGCTTTGATTACAGATTAATATGATATCAATGAGGCCTTTATCACTTGTGGTGCTGAGATAAGATTAAGTGACCTGCTCATAGTCATGGCAAATCTCTGGCAAGACTGAAGCTGACCCCATGCTTCCTGACTCTTTGTTTTTGTAAATTTTCAGGTAACAGCTTTTGCCTTTGTCTCAGTCACAGGGCCAGGAAAGGAAGGTGAGAGTGAAAGGACCCTGAGGAAAAGGAAAGAATTATTTACACCCATCTGGAGCAGGGTTGGGGGATGCAAATGGAAAATCTGCAACCTCTTGCTCTCTAGGTGTCACAATCAAATCCCTTCCTTGTGTGGAGCAGGGGTTTCCAGATCACAGCTTGCACTCAGATGAAGTTTTTACACAACTGAAAATACTTTCAGTGTGTCTGCAAAAGGGGAGAAGTTGTTTTAGGTCCTTGTGACATGTCACCTTGAACACCAGCAACCCAACATTAAGATCAACAAAACTGGTATCCAATTTGAAATATTTTGCAAACACCTTGTATTTCTGTAATTTTAATTTCCCTTCCTCTGCATGCATCCATATCCACAAAGACTCCACATGGCGTGTTCCACAGCCACATTATTTGCAATCAAGAGAAGCAGGTTCAGTCCCTGAAGCAGGAGGTGAAGAGTAGGCAGAAAAGCCAGCTTGAGCATTTGAATCCATCACCACCACATCTTCCAGTCTTGCTCCTCCCTATTAGCCCAGTGGTGATTCACAGCACCCACCCTGAATCAGGATTCCCATTGGTACCCACAGCCCCTCACATCTGAGAGTATTTCTATCTTCTTGACTCTAAATATGAAGACCACCTCTTTCTCTCTCACCTTGGCTGGTAAAGTGCACCCTGTGGCTCTGACCTGGGATCAGGACAGCAGCTGTTGATTTAGAATCACAGAATCATTGGGTTGGAAAGAACTTAAAGATCATCTCTTTCCAACCTCCTGCCATGCGCAGGGATGCCTTCCACTAGACCAGGCTGCCCAATTCCCCATCCAGCCTTGCCTTGAACACTTCCAGGGATGGAGCATCTACAACTTCACTGGGCAACAAAGGGACAGAAGTTTTTTAAATGGTGCTCTTGAATGCACACAGTATCAGAAATTTGTAGTACCTCTGGATGACTAATTCCTGTGCCTACCCTTCCACCACAAGAAATTAATGTATTGCTGACTGAATTACTTGATCTCCAATACCAGATGCTGAGGAAATATGGCCACCTGCTTGCAACATCTGTGTCATCTTCCTTCTGTGTCCAGCTGCCCTGGGCCAGGTTGGAGGGCACAGGGATTGATGGATCTCTGATGTGGCCCAGCAAAGCCATTGCTCAGTCCTGCACTGAGGCTGCTCTTGTAAAACTTACAAACTTGTCATTCTTTTTAGGTCAAAGCAGGCCCTCAAACTGGGATTGGAGGACAAGCGCAACAAACATGAATGCTGTTTGAAGCTGGATCCAACTGCTCCAGCCAGCTGCATTCAGATGTCAAAAGTGACTGACACTGTTTTATGTAGCAGATATGAGGCAACCAAGAGCTGGTCTAATTGCAAATTTCCATATGGCAAAGCTCCTTATTTGAAAAGGCCATCAAAAGGAAAAGACAAAAAAAATCAGAATCATGTGGAAGGAAAAGGAAACAACTATTTGGAGCAGATTTGGCTTCAGGGGAGCAGTAAGGCTGAGCCCCAGTCTGGCACTGGCTGAGGATTTTGTCCCAGATCCCTTCACCTTGCACTCATTTCCAGTGCTCTCCATGCAACTCTCTTTGTTTGCTATCATCCCCACACCTTTTTGTGGTTGTTTTGCTATTTTGCAGCACTCCAGCATAGTTTTCTGATGGCACTGAGGAGCATCTTGATGCAAATGTGAAGCCAGAAGTTTTGACACATGCTGACTGAAAGAAAGCTGAAAGAATGAAATGTGAGACAGAAGAGCTCCATCACACTACAAAATTTGCTTTTCATCATCCTCAGATACATGAGATTTTCCTTTGGCTTCTCCTGGAAACCTTTGGCCCTAAGTACATCAGAATGGTGACTAAAGGTCCAGCTAATGTAGAAGTTTTTTCTCAAAATGTGGCTGAGGGTGGGTGCCAGATAAGCAATAAGATGGGGTCAGGTATGCACCAACAATCTCCTAATCTCCAGAGATCTAAAGCCCTATGAGGTAAAGTTCCCTGCCTGCTGTGCCTCACCACCTGCCTTCAAGAGGTGATCAATCCATTCTTTTGGAGACTCACAGAAGCACAGAAACAGTCCCCATAGGACCCAAGGCCAGCATCCTTATCTTCATCATTGCTAGCTCCTTGTCAAGGAAGACTCATTTCTGGTCTGAGTGTTATAAAAGAGCCATAGAATCATTTAGGTTGGAAAAGACCTTCAATATCATCAAATCAACCCACCACTGCCATGTTCACCACATGTCCCCAAGTTCCACATCTACGTGATTTTTAAACACCACCAGGGATGGTGACTCCACCACTTTCCTGGGCAGCCTGTTTCATTGTCCTCATAACCACTGTTGCTGCAAGCACTCCATGGGCCGTATTCATCTGCTGACTTCCCTCACTGAAGTGGAAACTCTCCTGGTATGGGGTGATTTTTGTGGGGTGTTTATAAAGGTCACAGCACATGATAATGCACAGGTGTAAGGTAGTGCGGCTTCTGGTTTGAAGGACTGTGTAAACCATCCCTGTTAGACTGGGACATGCTTTTGGATAGCTGGGCATTTGTTTTGTGTGACTGTGTGGCAGAATTTCAGAATGCTTTTCCAGAGATGTCTTACTCTAGACAGAGCTTCATCTGCATCCACAAAAAGCCTCCCCGGTGGAAGGGGTTCCACTGGAATGACACAGGAAGTACTGTGCAAACCTCCCAGAGAGCACAGTGTGCAGGGGTGGCTCTGGCAGGCTTTGGAGGAAACCAGCACAGGGTTGTATCCACCAGACAGAAAGGAAGGTCACTGACAGTAGATCCCCACATCCTCCTGTTTCGGGAACTCCTCCCACTGGCACATAGCCATGCCTTGGCTCCTTTCCAGAGCTACAGCGTCTCAGCCAGGGAAAATTTGTACAGAGCCTGAAGGGAGATGGGGAGCTCTGTAAATCCTCCAGCCCAGACTGTTTCTGTTGATCCATGGCAGCATGCGTTGTACGTCCTGGTATCAATGTGATGAATGTTGTGCTGACTTCTGCATTGTGTGTGCCTTGTACTAAATATTGTCTGCTGGAAAGTAAATAACAGCAGATGAGCAAATGGGGCTCTGATGACATTTCAGTGTCCATAATGTTTCCATCCGCAAAATGCAGCAGTTATGCATCATTTTAACGGTAGGAATAGATAAGCAGTCAGCTATCTGGATCCGGAACTCAAAAAGGAAGGCAACATTAGAGGAAATAGATAGGCAGTGGGTGTTCAAGGGCAATGAGTCATCCTTGCTACAAATAAGGCTGAGAATGAGGAATACTAATAATTAGGCAGCATATTTCAAAAGTTCAGCTCTTTCCTCCTTTCCCAGATTATCTTTTATGCCCTGGGGATGTTTTGGAATGACAGTGTCTGCTTTAGGAGGTAGACATGAAGAAAATTCCCTGTAGGAAGAAATGACCAAACAGCAGAGAAAAATAAAGTTGAGCTGTAAAGTTTCTTTTTTCCTGAAACTCAGGTGGCCCCTCCAGAGGAAACTGGCATGATGCTGGTCAGCCAACAGAACAAACACATTCCAGGGAAGGACAAAGCCTGTGGCCACTGAACTCAGCGCTCGCAGGAAGCACCACTAGCACCTGCTTTTCCCCTCTCCCCACGATAGTTATTCCCCTGCGCTTGCTCCGTTCTGCTCTCATTCAGGGAATGAAACGAGTCCCTCTAGTGGGTGAATCTAGAAGAAAAGAATGTGCTTCCCATTTTGGGATACTGTCTCTTCCCCTCTTGAAGTTCACACCTTCTCTTGTCCTAAAGCTGCCTTGGGTTGAAAACAAAGAGGATTTTGACCTTGAATCAGGCTGGGTCTCACCCTAGCCTAAATCCTGGACTGTCTGAATTTGAAATTTCCAAGGAGCAGATTTGGAGAAAGAATCCAGATTCCACTGTGAATGCCAGTGCACTGGCTTCTTGGAGGTTGGAAGCAAAGATAAATGATAGGTGTTGTCTTCACTTAGGAGGATTTGTAGGAAAGAAGCCTTTTTGAACCTTCAACGTTTCTGAGTATGAATCATGGAATCAATAAAGTTGGAAAAGACCTCTAGGTCATCAAGTCCAACCTTTGACCGAATGCCACCATGCCCACTAAATCATATCACAAAGTGCCATGTCTACTTGTTTTTCAAGTACTTCCAGGGATGGTGACTTCACCACTTCCCTGGGGAGGCTGTTCCAATGCCTAATCACCTTTTCTGTGAAAAAAATTTTCCTAATAGTTTCCTAATAATGACATAATTAACATTTAGTCCTAAAACCTCTGAATCACAGAGATGTTTGGGCCTGTCCTAGGTGGAGACTAATCCCTTTCTGAACTGGAATAAGCCTTAAAGCAGCAAACATGAGTTCTTGTGAAACTGCAGGGCTGCAGTGTCATCCCCGTTCCTTCCCTGCTTCCCTGTGCTGCAGAGCTCTGATTGCAGCAGCCTGACTTCAAGCACTGACAAATGTCATCACTGACACTGCTGTGGTGGGTGCACACCATCATTATAATCTGTATGCATTTAGCCATCCCAGCATGATAAGAGAATGATTAGGAGAATAGTTAGAGAGTAAATTAAAAACTCCCAGCAGTTTCCTGTGTGAAGGTACTAACTTACAGGCATATTTTTTCACAGCATTACTGAAAAATGCCATTAGTTATACCTGCGAATACATGTTAGATTTAAACCCCTGGTGAGAATTTTTATTAACATACAAATATGTTAGGGCTCTTATGCTGCTTAAAATGTAATTAACCATCTTCTGAAGATTAAGGGTGCATAATCATAAAAGAAGTGCACTCTTGTGCATTTAATTCTTCTAATCTGCTTTATGTTGATGTTAGTGTGGAAGAATAATCGCTAGTTTGCCTAAATAGTTTGGGTTTGTGCTGTAGGAAGAAATTGTTATAGGGTGCACTTCTAAACGTAAAATTTGGTAGGCTTACAGTGATGGAGGATGATGAAGTGCACTGAGAGATTAGGAAAAAAATGCTCCTTTTATTCTTTTGCTGCCGTTGCAAATGCCCTGCAGTGGTAAAGCTGTGTTTCTGACAGTTTCATTCAGCAGACAAAAAGGAGGAAGGGACAGGCACACCCAGTGAATGACAAAGATAAGAGCAATAAACTTTCAGTAGTCTCTTTAAGCACTAATTTAAACACATAATGTGTCATGTGGGGATTCAACAAGATTTTCCGAGAAGTAGGTGGAAAATGAGCAAGCAATACAAGGCAGAGAGACTTTTGACTTGCCAGGTTGTAGTATGAGAGCTTAGTTTGTGAAATGCATGCTAAAAAATTTAATTAATGATTTTATGTTGTCATTAAAACATGCTATTGGAGTAGTCCATCCTCCCAGGGCTGTCACAGTCCCCATGCAATGTCAATCAGGTTTATTTGAAAAGAGGTGAAAACCTTCAGGGCCGTAGAGTACTGCTCTTCAGGGGCAGTTTTTTCCTAGCAACATGAGCCATAAAACCATTAGGTAACTTAGAGAGCTTCACAGGAATATTTTTTGTTCCCCTTCCCTGCTAGCGTGACTTCTTGCAAACTAAGAAGAGATAAAGAAAGAACAGTGAAAACTGTGGGATGAAGACATTTGCTGATTGTCATGACTGCATCACTACACACTGAAGTTGTGTAAGAAGTGTGCAGCCTATTCCTAGCGGAGTCAGTGGGGCGGAAACTCCTGTGGAAAACATGGGATGAAGAGGCCATGCCACTCCTGCTTTTGTGGAGGAGTCAGAGGGGATAGAGACTGGCTGGTGTTCCATGAAGACCACCAAAGAAGGGAGTTTCCTCCTAACTGGAATAAGCAGGGGGTCTGCAAGGTCCTGTAGGAAAAGCAGCTTCCAACAGCCATTTCAAAAACTGAAAAGCAATTGCAAAATCATTCCATACTTATTTTTTTAAGAATAATTTAAGTTAGTGGGGTCCTTTAACACTCAGTTCTTGTTGGGGCCAATAACACCTTGTAGCAGATGGTTGTGGCCAAGTGGACCCTGTTCCAGGGCAGACTGGTGACAGTGGGACTGTAGGGAATGGTGACACACAGCCCAAGAAGGGCTCCTTGGCTGTTTCGTGCTTGTTTGCATTATTTCCAAGTGAATGCAGAGGCATTATTGAAAGTTGCTTGTTTTCGTTACAGCTTCCTTCTGACAGGTGTGACAGGCAGCACGACAGGTTGCTCTGGGCCCCTCGCCATGCTGAGCTCTTGAGGCAAAGCTGCTTTCCGTGATTCCCTAGAGGAGGCAGCTGCCAGGGTCCTTGTGGCCACCTGTGCTCAGGGACCAGTGTGCAGCATTGTCAGGGAAATCCTTCCTGTGGAGAGCACACACAGCTTTTCCCCCTTGGCGCTGACAGGGAGCCACAGAAGCTGTTACCTGGGGGAGCAGTGGCAGGGGAAACTCCTGCTTCCTGAGTCAAACCTCAGCATGACAGCATAGACGTTCCCCAGAGTTTTCCGTCAGGCCCACAGACCGGGATGTTGCACAGAGACAATATTGCATTTCTAGTCTTCAGCTGGTGGGCCTTTACAAAAATGCAGGCAAGTACCAAAGGCTGTTAAAGCACGAATAGTGTTTCAGATCTGTTTGATGTTCTGTCCCAAGCTGGTGTTCCCCACTGCCTGCTTCCATAGCCCTAGGGGCAGACGGCATCTCTGTTTCGACAGGTGCCAGAAGCACCAGCACAGAGCTGAAGGGTGCTGCCACATCAGAGCAGGCTTCAGCCACATGCACATCCTGGCTTGGACCTTGCCTTTTCAGAGAGGCATTAAGTAGGCTAAATCTTAAAATCTTACTTAAAATTGCAGAAGAGTTGAGTGGTCAATTCCCTTAGGATTTTTGAGCAGGTGGAATATATATCTCCCAGCCAATGGAAAGGACACCAAAATCCCATTCCCAGCTTGTTTAAGGACTGCTAGTGTGAACAACCTTAGGTAAAGTGCACTTGAGAACCTGATTAATTCTGCTTGCCATTTAATCTTGCTCTAAATAAGATATGAAGCTCCAGACACAAAACCAGCCATTCTTCTGTTCGAACAGTTTGCTGTCAACACAAGACAATAAAATATAAATATTTTAGATTCATAATGCAGACAAACAGGAAATAGGAGCTGTATTGTGCTTCACATGCATGGCTAACTCAGTAATGCTAATGTGATTATCTCACTGAACTTTTGTGCTGTCGCTTAAGGGTAACTTTGCCTTGCTTAGCTGGGGTATACATATTTGTTTCACACAGGCCTAATGTCTTTTTTAAGTTTGTAGAAATAAGGAAGCCTGATTTCCTTCATCTGTTACAAGGCAACATCCTTTCTTGGCATTAAAGTCTTGGGCATAAAAATCATAAGATGATAGAGTTTTTGGTCCTTGGAGAAGTAAGGATAGTGGTTAGCAGAACTGTCATCCTGGACTTCCAGGGGGCAGATTTCTTCCTGTTTGAGATTGATTCACAGACTCCCTTGGCAAGCAGTGCCAAAGGGCAAAGGAGTTCAGGAAGGCTGGAGATTTTTCAAGAAGGAAATCTTAAAGGTGCAGAAGCAGGCTATCTCTGTGTGCTGAAAGACGAGCTAACTGGAACTCAGGAAAAAAAGAGTTCATGACCTTTTGAAGAGGGGGCAGGCAATTCAGGAGGACTACAGTGATATGAGGTTAGCAGAGTGAAAATTAGAATTGAAATGAGAAAAAATAGAAAAACATCAGAAATAGAAAAAAACTAACTGAAACTTAATTTGGCTACTACAGTAAAGAGCAAGAAAGGTAAGAAAGTATACTTTCTATAAGCACAAAAGGAGAGCTAAGGAGAATCTTCATCCTTCACTGGATGCATGGGGAAACATAGTGACAAAAAAATGAGGAAAAGGCTGATGTTCTTAATGTCTTTTTTGCCTCAGTCTTTAACAGTAAGACCAGTTGTTCTGTGGGTACCCAGACCCCTGAGCTGAAAGACAGGGACGGGGAAATGGTCAGTGACACTACTCAGGCAGACACAAGTCTATGCAGTCAGATGGGATCCAGAAAAGGGTAGTGCACGAGCTAAGTGCTCCCTGAGCCACTTTCAGTCATTTGCCAGCAGTCCCGGATAACTGGGAGGTTCCAGGTGATTGGAAGCTAGCAAATGGGACACCCACCTAAAGGAAGGGCTGGAAGGAGGATGGGGAACTGCAAGAAAAGCTTGCCATTGCCAATCCTGTGCTCTTAGGAGATGGCTTTTCAAAGGGGACCAGCGCTTGTGGAGCACAGGACCTTCAAATCAGGTTCCCAGGGACTTGCTCCTTCAGCAGCCCAGAGTCTGCTCTTCCCACATGTATGGTCAAGATTTTGCTGGCAATTGTATGGACATTTGACAGAGGTGTTCCACAGAGTAAGGGAATGATGGATGTCTGTATGCCTTTCAGATAAATGGGGAAGGTGATACAGTGTTGGGAAGTGGGAAACTTGGCATGATGTAATGCTATGGGTTAAGAAGTGGCTATTGTTCTGATTTCAACTGGGATATAGTTAATTTCTTGTCAGTAGCTGGTCCAATGCTGTGTTTTGGATTCAGTATGACAATGATGTTGGCAACAAACTGATGTACTGGTTGGTGCTATGTGTTGTGTTTATCCAAAATCAAGGACTTTTTTGTGCCTCATGCTCTACCAGTGAGGAGGTACAGAACACAAACCCAAAAAGCTGGGGGGAAGGAACATAGTTGGGACAGGTGACCCAAAATGGCCAAAGGGATATCCCACAGGCCATGGTGGCCAGTAAATAAAATGGGGGAGTTACCCGGGAAAGAGTCCAACATCTGTCAGTGTGTGGCATGAAATTGTATTGTGCATCATTTGGTTTTATTTCTTTTTGCTCTTCCCTCTTATAAATTCTTCTAATTTACTTGCTTTCAGTTGTTAAACTATTCTTATCTAAACCTACCGGTTTGTGCTCTAGATTTCCCCCTCAGATTCAACTTCAATTGGAAAGTATAGGGGTTCGGGAGTGTGGGGACGGGAGTGGGAAGAGTGGGGAGAGTGGGGGCGGAGATGGGGGTGTGGGGTGCAGGACTGACTGGCTTAGAGGTTCTCAGTTGATAGCTGGGCAGTACCTCATAACCTCTTTTCCTCAGCCACCTGCAGAGTGCCACAAGCAGCACCAAGACTCCAGCAATGGCCCAGAACTGCCATTGTAGCAAGACCACAGCTCCCCAAGATCCACCACTCTGCTCCACAGCCTTGTGTTCCAGCTCCTGTAGCATCCAAGTCATCTGCTGGACAAGGAACTTGGAACGCTGCTCCATGCGCTGGCGTGTGTCCTCATCCAGCTCATCATTAACCACCTTTGCGTTCTGCAGGATGGTTTTCGCCAGCGTGGCCAGGAACATCAGGACAGCCATGGCCTTCATAAGGACAGAGGGAAGGGCTTGACTGCTCTGCCTTTGTGCTCCATCTCTCAGCCAGGGCAGTCTCCAGCCTGTGTGCACACTCGCCCTGTCTGAGGCTGGATTGGGAAGCACTGCCTGCTGTTCTCATTTATACCTGATCCTCATTTTGATGTCCCTTGTGATGTCACAGGCACCAGAGACATCACAGCCAGGCCAGCCCCACCCTTCATCCCCACCCCACCTCAGCCCCCCACAGTGGCCCCAAGCGACCACAGCTCCAACACCCACAAAATGCACACCCACCGCTCTGGAATGGCCCCCAGAGCCTTCCTTTTTACAAAGCAGGACAAAGCTCCCCTGAACCCTTGGCAAACATAAAATTGGATGATGTGACTCCTGGGTGCTTTGCTCCTTGACATCCCCTGTGAAGAGATGGGATGGGTTCCCTTGGCGCTGATCTCTGTGCTTGTGGGGTGCTCTTGGGGCCTTTGTGACACCCCTGTGTGTAGGGTGCAGAGAAGCATTTGGGGGTTCTTATGGATGGAAAGCTGTCTATGAGCCAGACTTTTGATTTAAAGGCGTCCTGACTGTATGTGGAGTAGCTACAATTAAAGTACCCCCAAAAATTTGCTTTCTGCTCTCTTCCACTAATAAAGCTGTAGCAGCCATCACTAGAACACAGCTGAACCATCCTCAGGACACTGGATCTAACATTTTTGAAAGGTATGCCACAGGTCTTTTCTATCCCCCCCCCCTCCCATTTGGGTTAATATTCCATAAGTTGTGCCCTCCTCTACAATGACATAAAGATAAAAAGGCTTTTCTAGGGAGGGGGGTGCTAAAACAGGTGCTTGAATTAATTTCTTTTTTGATTCTTGAATTGCTGTTGCTGATTACTATTCCACTCAAATTTTTCTCCTTCCTGTTTTTATTTTTAATACAAAAACTTTACATGTTGGGTAAAATTCTCAATCCATAAACAACAACATCTGAGCAAACCTAAGAATTTTCTTATTTCTCATTTGGTTTTAGGAAGGTGCATAGTGACAATGCCAGAAATACATTCTGGAGTTATCCTTCTTCACCCTTCACTTATTAGATGCCCAAGAGAATTTACTTTTTTCTCTACAAACTTTAATTTTGTCTTAGAGACCCTTAGTCCTTTTTTTTCCAAAAAGTTCAATAGTTTAGCCATGACATCTCGGACTTTCTCTTTCTTGTCCCCTGATATCAACAAATCATCTCCACATTGTAACAACTTTGCTCCTGGATTGACATTAAACTCTTCAAGCACCTGTTCTAAAATTTGTCTAAACAGGTTTGGAAGACTCTGTAAATCCCTGTGGTAAAGTGGTCCATCATAATTGTTGCCTTCTCCCTGTAGTGGGGTCTTCCCATTCAAAAGCAATATATCTCTGCTGTTTTCTGCTAGTGGACAGGTCCAGAATGCATCTTTTAAATCAATCACACTGAACCACACATGGTCATGGGGAATCTTGCTTAGTAAAATATATGCATTAGGGACTACCGGGTGGTGTACTTGAACAAGTTTATTCAATTATGTCTCAATATTGGAAATTTCTGTTCACCAGGTATTCCCCCTTGAATATCAGGTGGATTTTCTCTTTCCCAAATTCTTATCCCTGCAATTTGAATCATTTTGTCTCTCCTCTGAAGTAAATAAAGCTCCCAAAATAGATTGCATTTCTTCCTAAGTCTAGATATTTGGACCTAAGAATTGATCCAATTGCTCTGCTAGCCCTAAGCGGTCCTGTAGTATGTTGTTCATCTCCCTTTTAAATTATCTTATTTCTGTACTAGTAAAAGGTACATTCCCAAATCCTACTCTCCTCAGAGCTCCCTGCATAGGTACCTCTCACAGAGGAAGCATGGAAATATTTGCATTAACATTTGAGATGGTATTTGAAGGGGGGAATGGGAAATTTTTAATGTCCTCCTTTAACTATGCTACCTCTGTAATTCTAGTTCTGTGTGACAGCTGTTCTGTCATATCGTGGGATTTTACCATTTCATTAAAACCAGCCCCACCATGTGGGCCTACCATTTCATGGGGACCAGCCCCATCATGTGGATCTGCCATCTCATGGGGACCAGCCCCACCGCATTGAGCAGCTGTTTCACATCTGTGCTCACAGGAGAGGTGCTCCAGCCCTCTGATCATCTTCATGGCCTCCTCTGGGCCTGCTCCAACAGCTCCACATCTCCCTTGTGCTCAGGAGCCCAGGTGTGGGCACAGTGCTCCAGGTGGGGCCTCCGGAGGGTAGAACCATCTCCCTCAACCTGCTGCCCATGTTTCTTTTGAAGCAGCCCGGGATTTGACTGGCTTTCTGGGCTGTGAGGGCACACTCTTGGCTCATAGACAGCTTTCCATCCACAAGAACCCCCAAATGCTTCTCTGCACCCCACACTGGGGGGTCACAAAGGCCCCAAAAGCACCCCACAAGCACAGAGATCAGCGCCAAGGGAACCCATCCCATCTCTTCACAGGGGATGTCAAGGAGCAAAGCACCCAGGAGTCACATCATCCGATTTTATGTTTGCCAAGGGTTCAGGGGAACTTTGTCCTGCTTTGTAAAAAGGAAGGCTCTGGGGGCCATTCCAGAGCGGTGGGTGTGCATTTTGTGGGTGTTGGAGCTGTGGTCGCTTGGGGCCACTGTGGGGGGCTGAGGTGGGGTGGGGATGAAGGGTGGGGCTGGCCTGGCTGTGATGTCTCTGGTGCCTATGACATCACAAGGGATGATGCAATGAGGAGCAGGTATAAATGGCAGCAGCAGGCACTGTGCTGGACGAGGGCAGGAGCACAAAAGAGAGTGCTTCCCACCCTGCATCCAGGGCCCAGCCCCTTGCAGACATGCCTTGTGAAGGGCACGGTGCCACCACTGGAACTGGGTGCAGGCTTTGCTGCCTCCCAGCTGCTTAGCCCCCTCTCCTTCCTGCCTGCTGTCTCCCATCCCTGCTTCCCTCACTGTCAGCTCCCTTCATTTTTCTTTTCTTCCTTCCCTCCCTGCTCAGCCCCACTGCACTACTCTCCCTTCTCTTGCAGGTCATAATGGTCTTACTACTCCTCTTCTGGCTTGTGGAAGGGATCTGCCATTACTTCAACATGTACCTGAATGAGGACCACAACCAGCAGAGGATTCGGATGCTGCAGGAGCTGGCACACAGGGCTGTGGGGCAGAATGTCGGGTCCTGGGGAGCCATGCTCTGGACTGCCTTGCAGCACTGGCTCTTCTGGGCTGTTGCTGGAATCCTGGTGCTGCTCTTGGCATTCTGCTGGTGGCTCAAGAAAGGAACCCATGAGGTGGACAATATCAGGCACTCAGAGGGTGAAGAAAGTGAGGAAGAAAATCCTGCTGAGATGAATATGATCTCAATCTTCTCAAGACGCTTCCAATTGTCAGTGCCGAAGCTGGCCGCCAAGAAACAGGTGGCACAGGAGCTGCTGGAGAACCTTCTCCACTTCTCTCATAGGCTCTTTTCAGACAGCTTCTTCCCGGTGCTGGAAACAGTCATTGGGGTGGGCAGTGCCTGTGAAGGCTGGAGTCCCCATAAGGAGGAGGATGTTGTCTACCACATGTTTGTGCCCCTGAAGCCACCCCGTGGGCACGTCTTCCACCTGGAACCGGACACCACGGGGGAGATGCAATGGACGGGCATGCGCGTCCGTGTGGAGCTGGTGTGCACCTGTACCATGGAACAGCCTGAACAGAACATGCTGTGCTTCCTCCACCACTCTGAGGAGGAACTGAAGAGAAATCAGGTGGCCAGCCTTCTATACACCCTCTGCACTGGCCCTTACCTAGACGTGGAGAAAATTGCCCTCTGGTTCCAGACGTTTGTGATCTCAGCCTGGTCAATGGTGCCTCAGTCACTTCTCTACAGCATGAAGGTGCTGCCCTCCAGCCGGTCCTGCAAGATGAAGCTGATGAAAGCCTCTGGGAGAAGCCTCTTTGTGGAGACGATATTTAGTGTGCAGCAAGGTGACTCGGACATCTTCCTGAGCAGCCAGCCTACAGAGGCCGGACTCCCCCCAAGCACGACATGGCTGGAGAGCTACGCTGTGGCAGAAGCAAAGTTCTTCAGGCATGTTGCCAGGCAGGCCCCACACCACAGCTGCCACCTCAAATGCCTGCGGCTCTGTGCTCGCCTTCTGGAGGGCTCAGTCTTTTCTATCTATGCCTTGAAGACCACGGTCATGCACCTCCTGACCCTGATCCCTCTGTCAGAATGGCAGGACAGGTATCTTCTGATGCGGGTGGATGATATCATGCAGTACCTGCACTGTTGCCTGAAGGAGAAACGCCTCATGCACTTCTTCTTTGGCAATGAGGACATGCCTGAGGAGATCCGCTTGCCCCCAGCCTTACAAGGGGCACAGCCCCTAAACCTCTTCCAGCACCTGGCACAGGATCCAGCTGCCCAGATGGTGGCAATGCAGGAGTTTGATAAGCTGTTCCATCACCTCTTCTTTGGGTTCTGCAGGAGACAAGTGTACAATCATAGAATCATAGAATAGTAGCACTGTAGAAGAGTAGAATCATTAGCTTTCTAGGAAAATACTTCCAATATCATTCTAATCATACTCTAACCTTCTGGGAGCTTTAGTTGATGTAAAGCTTACAACAAATGGTATGTTTGAACAAACACTGTATCCCTAAGGGTCCGAGCACCACCTTCGTATGGAAAGCAGCTGCTCAGCTACCACAGAGTCGGGGATTGTTTGGCAGAAGACCTAAGGTGGTGGGCTCTGGTTTCTCTGATTCCCTGCCTACAGCTCCCCCACCTGTCCATGCTCCTGCACTGGGGGAATAGGAATAATTGGTCACAGCTGTGCTCACTGCCAAGTGGCATTTAATGTTGCTGCCCTCTAGCCGCTCCTGCAAATTCCCTTTTTGAGAGAATCCATTCTCCTGTGAACTTTACTGAGTGCAAAGATGGCAATGAGTGGTATATTTGAGCAAACACTTCATCTGTGAGTCTCTCTGCATCATTTTGCCAGGGAACAGTGGCATAGGGTGCTGGCTGCTCACTGCTGCAGAGTCAGGGAGAGTTTTGCAGAAGAGCTGCTGGATGTGCTGGATATAGCACTTAAGGACAGAGTGAACTGTGTGGTTTCAGAATTCCCTGTTATTGTGGGTTAAACCCAGTAGGCAGTTTGGCATCACACAATAATTTAACAATTTAACAATTGAAAGCAAGTAAATAAGAAGAATTTATAAGAATGAAGAGTAAAAACAAATAAAAACAAGTGATGAACAGTGCAATTGATCATCACATGCTGACTGATGCAGGACTCTTTCCCAAACACCAATCAGCTCCCCTTGCTGGTAACTCCCCCATTTTATTTACTGGCCATCATGGCCTATGGGATACCCCTTTGGCCAGTTTGGGTCACCTATCCAAACTATGTTCTTCCCCCCCAGCTTTTTTGGTTTGTGTTTTTTTGTACCTCCTCACTGGCAGAGCACGAGGCACAAAAAAGTCCTTGATTTTGGATAAACACAACACATAGCACCAACTGGTACATCAGTTTGTTGTCAACATCATTGTCATAATGAATCCAAAACACAGCACTGGACCAGCTACTGACAAGAAATTAACTATATCTCAGCCTAAACCAGACAATATCCACTCCTTAACCCATAGCATTACAGCACGCCAAGTCTCCCACTTCCCCACTCAATGGTAGAATGGCCCCCAGAGCCTCCCTTTACAAAGCAGGACAAAGCTCCCCTGAACCCTTGGCAAACATAAAATTGGATGATGTGACTCCTGGGTGCTTTGCTCCTTGACATCCCCTGTGAAGAGATGGGATGGGTTCCCTTATCCCTTCTGGGGTGCTTTTGGGGCCTTTGTGACACCCCTGTGTGTGGGGTGCAGAGAAGCATTTGGGGGTTCTTGCAGATGGAAAGCTGTCTATGAGCCAAGGGCGTGCCCTCACATCCCAGAAAGCCAGTCAAATCCTGGGCTGCTTCAAAAGAAACACGGGCAGCAGGTTGAGGGAGATGGTTCTACCCTCCGGAGGCCCCACCTGGAGCACTGCGCCCGCACCTGGGCTCCTGAGCACAAGGGAGATGTGGAGCTGTTGGAGCAGGCCCAGAGGAGGCCATGAAGATGATCAGAGGGCTGGAGCACCTCTCCTGTGAGCACAGGCTGAGAGAGCAGGGGTTGCTCATCCTGGAGAAGAAACGGCTCCAGGGATACCTCACTGCAGCCTTCCCATACTTGAAAGGAAGCTTATAAATAAACAAGGGAGAGTGACTTTTATACAGTCAAATAGTGATAGGACAAGGGTGAACAGTTCTGTACTAAAAGAAGAGTTAGATTTCATGTAATGAAGAAACTTTTTACTGTGAGGCTGCTGAGGCCCTGTCACAGGTTGCCCAGAGCAACTGTGGCTGCCCCATCCCTGGGAGTGTTCAAGGCCAGGCTGGATGGGGCTCTGAGCAAGCTGGTCTGGTGGAAGGTGACCCTGCCCATGGGAGGGGGGTTGGAGCTCTACATAAACTTTATGGTCCCTTCCCACTCCGACCATTCCAGGATTCTGTGATCTTAGGTGGTGCCTTGGTCCCCAGGCATAAGCCCAGAGCAGGAGAGGATCCTCTTGTTGTGGGAATCAGCATCCCGGGGCAGCGGGCACAGGGGTGCCAAAGGCTGCCTGTGCATAGCCCATGTGCAGCAGAGCTGGGGAAGGCTCTGGAGCGCAAGTGTGAGGGAACTGGGGTGTGTAGCCTGGACAAAAGGAGGCTCTGGAGGAACCTCATGGCTGTCAACAACTCCCTGAAAAGTGGTAGCAAGGTGAGGGTCAGCCCCTTCTCCCAGGTAACAAGTGACAGGACAAGAGAAAATGGCCTCAAGTTGCATGAGGAACTGTGCAGAGGTCTCAAACTATATTCCAGCTGGGAACATGCTATTAGTCATCACATGAGATAAAAGACTGCTTCCCATATGGCTTGTGATGCTTGCCTCATTTACAGGTGTCTTTGCCTTGGATGCCCATGCCTTCTGTAAGACGAGAAGAGAAAGGTGGGCCTGATGTTCTCCTGGCAAATTTGTGGACGTAGCTAGCCAACACTGAAGATAACCTAACAATTCCATGCTTTGAAATCCCCCACCGTATCTTTCTGCCTGTGAAACAAAGGAAATATGCAGCTTTTTTATTAGAATGAATGAATAATAACTGAATAATGAATACCAGTGATTAAAATCCCCAGTATCACAGCCCCATCTAATGGACTGGCTGAAAGATATTCAAAGGACCTACAAAAAGTCTATCTGTTCTTTAGCAAAATACGTTATCATGATAAACAGGACCCTGTGGCATATTAAACTCTTAATTATAGCACAGGAGGCATTTTCTCTGAAAATTAAAAAGGTTGCAAAATGGCTACAGCCTCTGGGAGGCAATTCTTAGAAGCAAAATGTAACTCAGTGTTAGTGACTCCTTTATCTACTTCCTTCAGTATTCTCTTGGCACGGATTAATGCGGAGAGGGGAGTCTCCATATTTCTTAGTCGTATTATCATTATGCCAATGACTCTGGAATGCCATAATCCTACAGAGCAGCACAGGCCCAAGGGAAAACACAAAGAAATCACTGAGAGAAGAGAGATATCAGTTAATCCAGGCTTCATTTATTATTGTATGTTTGAGACCCTTTCTTTTAATATGTGAAAAAATGGCAGGTGATGTGTGGCTTCCAGAGAAGTGGCGTGACCTGCACAGTGTCAGTGTAGGGGAAGACCAGCCCCAGGGCTGCCTGTGCTACATGCTGTGGGCTACATCTCTATAAACCTGCCTGATCATAAGGCTGGTTACCAGGCTTTTATGTCTCCTAACCAAAACCTAGTGGATCAAACCTCACTAAATAGGTACCAGCAGCAGGATGTTGAAAGTAGTGGTGTCATGAGTTTTACATCCTAATCCAGACCTTCCGAAGGGAAGCAGGAAGAACCTTTTAGTTTCAGTGGGTGACAGATGGAGTAACTACTAGTTTCTAAGCATCTGCAAAGGTATTTTAGATACCAGTAATTTTTGTGATACTGGGTCACTAGGAATTCCTAGTGTTTCTTCCTCTGAGCTGCTCTTAGCTTCTCCAGCAGTGACAACTGAAAAAATACTTCTTCCCAGATGACTCAGAGCTCTGAGCCCACATCACATTCAGGAGTGCTAATTAGGCACCTTACTCCTGGAAACAGGAAGAATTAGGCAGCAGAAGCCCTTTACAGGTGTTTTCATCCTGAGAGCCCAGTCTTTTTTCTCTTCTGAAGGTCTCCCTTTGCTTTGCTCACCTCATTAAGAAAAAAGCTCAAGCAAGGAGATCTCAACATTTCCTGTGCTCCTGAGACTGAATGCCCAGACACAAACAAGGACTTTTTACTCCAAACCGTTAAATCACTGCTCCGTGTTTTACAGGAGTTCTGAGCTGAGTATTTGACGGCAATATTTATCACACACTGTTGCCTTAGGGCCTAGTATGGACTTTGGTAAGTGGACTTTGCAGGTGCAAGCCCCATAAAGCCTGGCCAAGGAATCACTGAAGCAGAAACATCTGCTCATCTTAAGAGATTCTCAAATAAGTTCTTACTTAAGCCAAGTTCATTATGGGGGAGAGATCACTTCAGATGGAGCAAATGTGATTTTCTACACTGAGTGTTGGTGTCTACCTTCTGTGGGGCTGGAAGGACACGGTGCAAGCATTAATCTTCTGGATGCACAACTATTTCAGCATCCACAGAAGCTCCCTCACGCTGACCAAGTGCCAAATTCCCATTTGAATCCAACTCCTTGCTGGGCCTGTACACAATGAACATTTCAGGGTTAATTTGGGAAATGTTTCTGCTTGGTTTAATGGCTTTGCCAGAAGACTGACTCCTCTGCTTTGGATTGATTCACCCCCAAGAGGCAGTGGGGGTCCAGAGTGCTGCTCCAGGGCTTGGGCACTGCAGTGAGCGGTATAGTGACAGGAACAGGGCCTGCAGGCACAGATGGCCCTGCCCAGGTGCACAGCCACCAGTGGCTGAGCTTATGTCACCTCCTCCAGAGCCACCCCAAAAATGGAACAGAAAAGGCAGAGGGATGACACCAGTCCTGTTAGTAACCAACACTGTCTCTCCTAAATTCCACATCTAGAACAACAGTCTCAGCTAACTGTAAGGTCTTTGGGGCAGAGGAGGCTGAAGCAGCCAGGATTTCTCTGCAGCATGAGCCCCAAATTCCAGCCCTGGTTGCTGCACCCCGCCAGATGCCCCACTCTGGAGCAGGCATCAGAGAACAGGGGCATCTAGTGGCTGCGTCAGAAAGTTCAATAAACACCACCATTCCCTCGAAAAGATGTGAGTTTGCCTTTCTCCTCTCTCAGCTCTACACATAAAAATATTTTATGCCATAACATTACCCGAAGGAGGAGGGAGGGGTACAAATCCTCGCTAGATTTCACGCTCTTGGAGCAGCGTTTCTGACCCATCTGTGACATTTACAACAGTGTAACCAGATTAAATGAAGCTTTGGTTGGTTTCTGCTGCAGCTGCTGCTCTGGACAGCCGGACCTACATCCCTGGGACCCAAATCCCCTGCTGATTCATGGCAGGGGAAACGTTGCCTCTTTCTGTTCTGACCCAGGCAGAGTTTGGTCCTTGGGCAGCAGCTGTGCACTGCAAGCACCATGGCTGTGTGACAGCCACACTGGCCTGGGCTTCTCAGTGCCTGGTGCTACCCGAGGATTGCATTTGCTGATGATCATCCCCCTGCACCACTGAGCCATAGCCTGGGTGCAGCCAGGCCACAGGAGCCGCCCACCTCACCAGAGGGAGTTAGGGACGCGGAGGGAAGGCAAGGACTGGGGTGTGTTTTGCTCCTGTGGCTCCCTCTGCTCAGCTTTACCCTCTTAGCTGATGGCACCAGAGCACAGTGAGGCAGTGCAGCAGCTCCTCCTTCCCTACTCTGGGGAGGGGGTCCCATGTTTTCTTTCTGGACAGGTACCTTCCAGACCCCTGAGAGTTTTCCCCTGCAGGGAAGAAAAGGGAGATTATCAGAAATGTGGGTGAGGAAGTATTGTTTACTTCAACAGCAGAGAGAAGTTGCAGCTCCAGGTATAGTCTCCTTATACAATGCTCTGAGCCTGCATATGCAGCCCTTGCACACAGCACTTTTCAACCTATTCACATCCTAGGAATTGCAAATGGAACTATCTGGTAACTAATTGCCCCCTGGCAGTAACAGCTTTCAGTCCCTCTTGCTCTGTTAGGTTCACATCAGCATCACTGGCTTAGAGTGATCTGAATTTGCCTGAATTCTCCCTAATGTGTGTGTCGCTCTGGTTTTTTCTCGCCGCCTTCCCGGATGNAATGTGTGGACAGAGCTGGCATATTGCAGAGGGACTGTCACACAGGCGAGTTCCAAGTTTTCCTATTCAATGGCTAAACTGAGGACAGCCCATCTCCTGAGCTGTCAGGCATCTATCAAATACAAAATTCATTATTTTATTAAGCAAAAGAAACACGGGAGAAAGCACAAAGCAAAGAACTGAGTGCTGAATGCTAATAGGGCTATTGCTGTTATGCAATTCTCTACAGAAAATCAAGACAAATGATAATACTGGAAAGGCGTATTATTATTTTATAGGCTTAGTCCCAAAGTGAGAGCAGGAGAGAGAAAAACATGCACAGCTGTTTTTCCCTTTTCTGGCCACTTTGATGCACTTACAGGATACATAATTTTGCAAGGTCTGTATGTGCTCTCTGAGTCACAGTTCAACTCACCGATAAACTCCAAAGCTTGCATTCCCCAGACAACCTGTTTTGTGCATAGATGTGCATTCTATGTACAAATTCTATTTATTTTGATGAGTTTAGCAGGCTGGCACTCAGCTAAGGAAAGAGAGGTTCTGCAAGGTGGTTACTGCTGTGACTGCAGTTCAGGTGAGTACACACCCAAACCCAGCTGACAGTGCGTCCGTGCAGAAGAGAGCATGGTCACCAGCTGCCCACAAAGGTAGGGAAATAAATTGGTCATGAGCCCATGCTCAGCTGTGCTGGTTGCTGCAGAGGATTGGACTTAGCTCAGGTGTATGATGAGGAGTCAGAGAACCCCTCCTTTTCCTGCTCTGCAATAAACAGACTTACAGGGTGGAGACATATTTGAAAATCCTGGTTATTGGCTACCTTGAGGGGATTTTTCATG
>VYZT01018703.1:91518-154064 GCA_013400735.1 Pomatostomus ruficeps | reverse complement strand
CCCCCCCCCCCCCCCCGCAAAAATGCAGAGAGATAGGATGTGCCAGATGAGATAACACTGATAACAATTTTGATAGCAAAGTTTTTGGCTAAATGGCTTTTAAATGGAAGGAGTTCAGCCTCGGGATCAGTTACAGCACAGTTGCTTGTGAACAAGAACATTTTTATTTGTATCCCTGTTACAGTGTGGAAAATAACTACAGTGATGGCCTCCCCTTAGTGCACACCATGTGAGCACAGACCACCCCACAGAGAAGCAGCTGTCCAGATGGCATTTCCTTTTCTAGTGGCTCCAGCCGGCTGCATGGATCTGCTCATCTTTTAATACCTTTAATTCAAAAAACTGAGGAAACAGCACAGGAATGTGAAAGAGAAGCTGGTTTATTCTGCTCACTCCTTGTGAGAGGAGTTGGAGAAGGTCAGTGCAAGTCCAGCAAGGGCCTGTCTCACTGGAATTGGTGGTGGGGGCAATGTTCATTTTCCAAACAACCTTGACACCTCCAGAGGTGACACCAGGGACTTGCTGCTGAATGTGCAGGTGCATCTTGGAGAAGGCACGCGGTGATTGGGTTTGTCTCCATTGGTTGCTCTGAAGTCACCTTCATCTCTGCAGTTGTTGACCTGATATAATGCTCAGTTTCCTTATAAGTGGAGTAAGTTAAGCAGCATTCTGACAGTAGGAGTTGGTCAGAGTAGGCAGGGACTGCTTCTTGCTCCCTCTTTTTCCTGTGCAGCAGTGAGCATGTTGTGGCTCAATTCAATGTCAGCTTCCTCTGCATAGCCTCAACACTGAAAAAAAAAAATTAATATTCCAGGAATGGCAGCATTTACTGTAGTGAGCTCAAAACCCCCTCAAATCCAACGGAAGACTATCCTGAAAAACAGCTCCACCTCTCCAGGATAGCTGCTCTCCCCAGCCAGCTCTAGAGCTCAGACAAGAGCTTGACACTGGGGCAATGGCAGAGAGCTACCACAGATCACTCACAATAATTAACTCTGAGACCACGCTTTCCTCTTGGCAATCGTCCACCAACACAGTCACCATAGCTCGGGTGACAACTCTGCCATGTGTTAAGCTGCAGGAACCCACATGTGTGTCTGAGATGCTGTGATATGCTAATATTTTAAACATTTTGATCTATTGCTTATCCTCCAGCTAAACAAAAAGGTCTTTTTCGCCTACTTTTAATTTCTTTTCCATGCTGCTGAAAGCAGTCGGCATCTGCCGCAGTGATGAACGACCTTGCTGAGCCCATATAAAAGCCAGCAGTTGTTGGCAGTCCAGTTCAGCGGTGCCTGCTCTGCTTCCTGCAGCAGGAGCTGCGGGCTCTCTGCTCAGGTTCCTCATTGATCATTGCAGATACTGGGGAAAAACACCCCTTCCCACTGGATTCGGTCAGGAGCTGCCGTGTACTTCATCGAGTGTGAGACAGCCTGGAGCAGGGAAGCTTGTGCTCTGCTGCGAGTCTCTTCCATTTGTTTCACTTTTCCAGCTCTTTGATAACACACCCGAGGCTAGGAGCTTTCAAGGCCATCGCCCACTGTCCTTCTGGGAAGCTTATCCTGGTCTCTCAGTGTGACAGGAGAGGCAATGGCTGTGTGAAGACCCGTACGAAACCACAGCCTGCAGAGACTAAAATCTTGCGACTTTTAGAAAAAAGATGCCTTGACATCCCCCCACGTAACAGAGACGCGAAGAGGGCAGCCCCCTGTTAGTGGGAAGCTCACAAATCTGTGTGTCCCAGCAGACAGTTTCAAAGCTGGTTGTTTGAGTTCTAAAATCTAATGAAACGACAAGAGAGGAAAGGCTTCCGGCTTTCAGCAAAGAAAGGATTTTTACAGCACAAATGATTAACACACTTATCTCTGTCAGTTACTGAGAGAAAGCAAGGTCCTAGGGTTCGCATGTGTGCCTGAGATGCTGGAGCTTTGCAGATTTTTAATGGTTGAAGTGATCTTCCTAATCACCCTGTCTAACTTTCCACATGACAGAGAGAAAAGGAGCTCCCTCAGACCCTTTTCAACAAGGCTGTTTGGTAACACTGACAGCTTGTTTTACAGAGAGAGATCTTTCCCGAAATGACTGGAATGTAGAGCTGTGCTTGGTCTCTAGCACTGGCGCAGGCTGAGGGCGTGGGCAGGTAAAAGCCCTTTTGACTATCATCTCTCAGATTTAGCTGCACTTGGTAGAATGGTTCACAACACTGGCCCAGAAATCTTCTCCAGTGTTAAATAGTGTTGAGCTAGAGCACTGTGCAAATTACTGAAGGTTTCTGTTCAGACAGGACTTTGATTAGAATTTTGCTTATATTACTACAAACTCCCATCCTTCACATCCTTCCCTGGCTGCAGAGAGTTCAGCCAGGGCCACCTTTGCCGCATTCAATCAGCCTGGGCATATTAACTACAAATTCCTGCAATGCTTGAAACACTTAGGTCTTTTATACGTGCCCATAACTGATGATTAGTAAGTTTTTTTACTTGGAAATCTATCAAGAGGATTGAATAATTGTTCATCTCCCCACTCTGGTTGGCACTGGAATGAATTACATTCGTTCCCAAAGTTGTGATCGTGACATGAAACGTTCCCTTCAGTGTTGTATATAGGGATGTCTTACAAACAGTAAGGTTTACTGTAAATGGCAGTGAGGTATGACAGTATGATAACTTCATTTCAGTCAAGAAAACTGAATCCTGATATTTTCAGCCCTAGGGCAGCGATCCAGTTTGCTCTGTTCTCTGTTCTTTCTGCACACACTTCACCACAATCATGGAGCTGAGGGATCACAGTGTTAATTTGTGGATTACTCGCCCTGTCACGCGTCTGTGGCATCCTTTTCACCACCCGCTTGGCATGTGTTTCAAAAAATGATGTTTCAATGGAAATGCAAGTGGAATGCTCCCCTCCAAATGTGACAATGTTCATGTTGGGAATTAAATCATTTGACCTCAAAAATGCAACACAGTTGTGTTAAGGCAGGGCAGATAGGTGAGGATCACAATGGTCTAAACTTGCAAAGTCGTCAGTCATGTCAGGTGTCAGAATTTCAGAAGGCCCCTCTTGAAATGCCTCCAGGGCCTCACTTAGCGAGTGCTTAGACCCCTCTGACAGCGGTGCCTTAGGATATTTCAGGTTAGTGACTGGCTGGGGAAAGTGCAACTACAAGACTCCCCTGTAGCAGGGAGCAGAATCGCCAAGAGCTCCTGGAGCAACTAAGTCTGAATTTTACCAAAGTATCTCTATATAGCAGGAAAAAAAAAAAAAATCAGAGCATAGTAGGGACTGGATCTGTCTTCAACCCCTGGAACAGTTTTGCATAGAGCTAATTTTGAAGCAGAAGGATACACAACTGTGCAGAGAGCTTCTCCAGGGGGAAATAAAAATAGTCTTATTATGCTAGTGATAAAAATGTCTGTTTCTATGTGTACGGATCCTTGAAACTCTTGTAGTACAAAATTTGCTCTGCTTTCGTGTCACCACTTACAACACTCAGCTCTGACAATCGTTGAATAGCTGACCTGTGTCTGTACAGCCTGCTTCTGTAATTAAAGAGGCTGAAATGGTGGCTTTAGGGGAAGAATTTTTGAGAATATTCTAAGAATCATACTGGCTAATCCAGACATTCATAGCTCTAATCCCATAAACAGTGTGGGCTATCATGCCAGGAAGAGTCTCTAATTTCCATTTTCCCTGCAGCAGTAGGAAAGGCACTAAATATTCCTCTCACTGTCTTCACTCATTTCCCTCTGATGATGTTTTTAAAATATAGTCCTGCAAATATGTCGAACTCAGAGTTGTGTCAGGACAGCTGCTAATCATGTGGCAATGATGCCTTTTCTGATGACTGTTTCTGTTATTACAATTGAAGTTTTGTCTCTTGAAATTAAGAAACAGTAATTAACGTATTTAGCGCCATGGGCTGATACGATTGTTTTGACACTGGTTCTTGAAGAAGCTGAAGCACTTCATCTTCCCTCCCAGCACTGTCTTATACAGGGACTTCGGGAAAATAATTTAGAATTGTAAGTCTTCTGGGGCTATGGCTTGATTGCATTTGAGGTGACTTTTAAGGGTGAAGAAACATCTGGCACCTTTTAAAAAGCAATGTTGGTGAAGAAAATAGAGAAAAAAGTGAATACTGGCAAGAGGTGGTAAACATACAATCACCATAAAGGCAGAAAACATGCCATGGAAGATTTTTGTTGGTTGATATCATGAAACACTCAGCATCCCTAGGAAAAGCTGTTGGAAACAGACTAGTGGAGTAGCTCTGAATGAGAAGGTTGAAGATAATCCTGTAGTCTCTGGTCTGTGGACTCCCTTCACGATCATGACAAATAACATAACTGTTTTCCTTTGTCAAGGAGATTAGCATTGAGATGCTGCAGGGTTTATCTTTCCCGTGTGGATAATCGCACACAAATAGGTGCAGATGTGTGTAGGCACAGTAGCTTGGGGTGGCTCAGAACTGGATGAACCAGAGTAGCCCAGGGCTGCTTGACGTACGTGATGCAGGCTATGATAGCAAGTGTTTTCTCTTCTGGAGAATGAGGAAACTCCTCCTTTCTGAATCCATTTTGTTTCGCCCTCTCCAAAAATAGCAGGAGTGGAGCTACTAAACTGTAGCAGATTGTTGTCAACTTCAAGGTGCAAGACACAAAGCTGTCTTAATTTGCCCTGGAGAAGCATTTAGGAAGTGGAACATTTAAGTGCCCCATTCCTTCAAAAGCACTGGACTGATGAAGAACATGTCTTGATGAAGGGGACCTTGACCCAGAAAATCACCTTCTTTCAGAATACTACATATTAAGTGTACATCTAAGCACACTTCTCAAAGCTGGTGCTGCCAGATCAGAAACAGCAAGAGAGAAGAGAGCAAATGGTTTTGAGCATGCAGAAGAATCAAAGAAATAATCAGCATGGCCCTGTGGTAGAGATAGCATTGGAGATGGGGGTTGGCAAAATGATAACCGTGAAAGTACCAGGCTCTGGGTCTTGTGAGCCTGAGAGGAGGTGACAGAGCTGTGCAGAGATACAGCTGGGGTGTTAGATACATGGCACATGGAGGATCTGTCATTTCAAGAGAAGCTGTCAGGCTGAAAGCTTCGGATGGGGATTGTTTTTTTTTAGTTCAGAGGCTGTGGATATAATTATGACAATTTGCATAAAAGTCAAGCCCGTTGTACAATTTAATGGGGTTTGGCAGGAGGGTTTGGGAACACTTGATGTGTCAGAGAGGCAGAAAAGAGTTGGAGCAGGAGCTGCTGCTGGTGGGACAAGCTGGAGCTGCCCAGTGGGAGGGCTGTACCCGGAGCAGGGGAGCTGGGCTGGAGACAGCAGAGCCACAGCCCCAGCCTCTGAAGCAACACCTGGGCTTTCTAATGAAATATTTCTAATTCACAGTATATATGAGGCCCCACCTTCAGAGCCAGATCTCACTAAATGCTGGCAACTCTGGAAACCTTGCCAGCTCCTTAAGACATAGAAGAGCCCTTCTGCAAACTCCCCTGCAACTGGGATTTTAGGAGCCTGTGGGGCTGAGTGCTGAACACAGTCCTGTCAGGAGTGAATGTGAGCCACTGCCACCTGCCAAAAGTGGGTCTCATTCCTCTGTGGATTTGCTCTCACTGCCCCGGGTTTTGACAGCCAGGAGGGGTGAACAGAGAGGGTCTCCCCAGGCTTCCTCTCTGGCACTGCCGCAGAGTGCTCAGCACTTCTCAGGAATAGCTCTGTTATCAAGAGAAGGTGGTGACTGAGTCTAAACCGCCCTGTAGCCTGTGGGGAAAGAGCCAGGCTTGACAGGTTAAGGGAGTTGATTCCCTCATCAGATTCCTCCTCTTGCCTGGTAAGAGGTGGAAGATTATTTGGGGTTTTGCTTGTCTGTTTGCTTGCATGGGCTGCAAGTTTTCTGGTGGCAGTGAAAAGAAGGAGTCAGAAAAAAAGGACTTGGATCAAATTTGGGGTGAACAATTACAAGTTTCTACTATCCTACGCCACTCAGAGCCGTACGTGGACTAAATTATGCAAGTGAATGCTGTGTTTTTATTATGACCATAATTAAAGCAGTGGGCAGTTCTGCAAACTGGAAATTCGTTTGAACTGCTGCTCGATAAGCACCTTGACATGAAATTAGGACCTAATTCAGAACACCCAAGAAAGAAAATTCTGGCTTGTACTCTGCCTACATACATTCAAATTAATGCATAATGCAGCAAGTTTCTTCCTCTCTCTGCCTGTCCCTTTCTCTTTCTCACACACACAGACGCACGCACGCAGCTGAACTCCCACACAAGTTCTGCGGGGAAATTACAGCCTGCTCATGTCACTCCCTTCTTTGTCACTGAAATAGTGCCATAGGTCTGGAAAGTACTCTCTCTCTGTGCAGTACCAAACTTTTTCCAGCTCCAGAACATCTTACTTTGATAACACATAAATTGGAGTTTTCTGTGTAAATCAACAAATTGAATTTTTTTTCCTCAGAAGCTGGATTGCACCAACACTAGTCATAAATTTTAGCTTTCATGTTTGCAAAGTTTTGGGAGTTAGGCATGAAGAACCAAACTTTCTGTTGTCAGGTCACATTAACTCCAGGATTTCTCACAGGCAAATTGTGTCTTGAACACTCTGCACGATTCACAAACAAATGGGCCCTTCTCCATGTAAAGCATCAGCTTCCATTAAGCAGAAGAAATAAACCACTGCATGCAAAAGATGTGAACACGTGGCTTGTGAATAATCAGAACAAGTTTAGAAAAAACACCTCAGAGCATGGCAGGCAGCAGTAACACACTTGGTATCTCTGATCCTCTGAGACCTGTGCAAGTGGCACCCTCTTGGTGTTGAAAAGAGGGCACAGCTCATGGCTGTTATCAGTGGCAGGGAGGTTGGATGCTGTGAAGGCACAGGGAATCCCAGTGGTGGAGGTGAGCAAGGGGCAAGAAGGAGCATTTGCCTCAGTGTTCAGCAGGAGTCAGGGCAAGTGGTCGCCATGGGGCAACAGTGAAAACATCAAAAGTAGAAGGCAGTGTAGGAACTATGCAGAGAGGGGCTTGGAGAAAATTTCATCACTGTAACTTTAAGGAGACCAAGGGCTATGACTATATGCTCATCAGCGTAAACCAATGGCTTAAAAACATGCTTCCTTCAGTATTTCATGAGGAACCTTGTGTAAATACTGCTCCACTCCCTTTCTCTTTGCATTGTGACAGACATGAGGAAAGTTACAGCTCAATACATCCTTCCACACTAATAAAACACATTCCCTTAGGACTTTTAGGAAGTTTGCAAGTTGCCTGCAGTCTCAGCCATAAGCCTGCAAAAAACCACCATGTTCTACGGCCAGTGGAGCTCCGGTACTTGCTGCCATCAAATTGCAAAACAGAAGACTTTGCCCATGTATACCAGGTGTCATCTACCGTCCTACTAGATGTGTGCAGCATGGAAAAATATATTGCCACAGGTGATAGGCAAGTAGTCATGGGTCAGGCCCATGTTAGAAGGTCGTGCCCCTTAGACAGGATTAAGAGAAACTCTAAGAAATATCCTGTGTAGTGTTTTCTTTACCCTTCACAAGGCATATACCCCCAGTGGTTTCTTAATGTTGGAGTTTATTGTGGCTTCTCCCTATCAAATGGATTCTGAATGTTAATGACTCTACTTATTTCAGGCCCCAGGCAGGTATTTCTATCCTCAGCTCTGTGCCCATTGAACATCTGGCTGGGTCTTTTACGATTTCTCAGCCAGGCTTGAGAAACTGGAGGTGTACACCAACATTCCCAGGTAAATCATGCCAGTGTTGACTTGTAAATCTCAGATACTTTATTCATTCAACAGCACAGGGGAAACTCATTATGCACCTGATTTTGGACATGGAAAACACCTGACTTCACCATTTTTCTTCACATGAATCTTCAGAATGGTTCTTCCAGCTTTTCCTCCAGGACATTTGGGATGGCATCAGCAGGACTTCATCTGAGAACAAAATTATAACAGCAAAGAGATCTCAGCAACACTGTCAGCTCCCTCTGGAGAGTTTCTCCTTGGCCTTGTAGATCAGAAGATGACAGCATTCAAACATTTGTGTGCAGATGAAAAATGAGAATCAGTTAGTACTGTTCAGACTCACTGCAGCCAAATTAAGTAGAAAATGAAATATTTTAAGAAGCATCCTATGGTAAGTGAATTTGAATTAGCTGCAAACATGGATGATTTTCTTCCAATCGCCAGACCACACAGAACTGCTGCTTGGATTTAATTCCCCCTTCATCTCACATATGTCTTTCCTTTATTTCCTGGCATAGATAGATGTGTGATTAAACTATCACTTTTAATATCCCAAAAAGCTAAGGAAAGGAGATTACACCATAAATCATAAAAATCCTCCTTTCCACCTGTTTGTGAATTTTAGACAGCTTTAATTTTTTTTCTGTTGTGATTACAGCAAATTGTAATAGAGATAAAACATAAAGTGTTGTAAGTATTTTTTAGAGTGTTGGATTTATGAGATCAGTTTATAGAGATAATTTTGTCAACAAATGCAAAGTCATTTAGGGGTTTTTACTTGTTATGAAAGCTGTTAGATTAAAATACTGCTTAAACTTGTTACTTCTTTGTGTTAACAGAAGTGAAAAGATGGCATCTCACTGAGATGGTCACTGTCTCATTTTATTTTGCCTTTTTGGGGCAGGATATCCCCAAGTTCAGCCTCCATTCATATGCCTGCTGTAGCTGCCCCCACAATATATCCTGCATATCGAAGTCCAAGACCACCGGCAGCACTGGGAGTCCCTTGGGTGTCGATGGAGGCTTTGCTGTCGGATACTCTGCAGCTCACGGGGAGTTCAAGGAGGATGAGCCTGAACATCTGTGCTCATAGGCCCCAGTCCAAAAGGAAAGACTCTACGATGGGTAGGATTTGAATCGAGTTCTTGACTGGCTTACGTTGGATCAGCAAATGGACACAGGACAAACACAACCCCAGTGACTGGGACCTGACACATACATGAGTCGCTTCATCCGCCACTGAGTTAGAGCCACAGTGAGGAACTCCAATAGTTCTGCTGTGTCTGATTGAATTTTACCTGCTGGAACAGCACACCCTTCTTCACTTGCAGGACAAGCACAGAGTGACAGTCAGGTGTGTTGGATCCCAGGTTTCTCTAAATTTGCAGGTGGGTCTGCAGAAGGGGCCCAGGTGGGAGCAAGCATAGATGCAGTCAGGGCATCCTCACCAGCCAGGAGAAATTTTCATTCAGCCAGTTTGGACATAATTTTGGGCTGAACATCTAATATCCCATGTGCACTCTGAATTGTGGCACCATGAATGAAGAGGAGAAATAACAGCACCAGATTTCCTCTGAGTTGAGGAATTATTTCCGCGAGCTGGTAGCTTGGTTCAGAGCCATTAAAAAGTTGTAATAACTGTAATGCAATTGCAGACATCAGGATCCTTCCTCTTACATTTTGTTACTTTTTCGTCTTGCCCTAGGTCAGACCAAGTTTCCTGGGCAACCCCAGGCCTTGGTGGAGATGCAGAACAAGCACTGAGGCAGTGTGTGAAGGCCTTTCAATAGAGGGGTGAACACCCACCCACTGAGAGCTGAAACCACACAGGATGAAGACATGGGGGTCTCACCTCTGGCATTTGCCTGTCAGCATTGGAACTGGGCTGCCTGGAGTGGGGCTCCGTGGCACAGAGAATGAATCTACAAGAGTTTGTCCTGTGGAGCCATGTGGATTTGCAGAGAGTACCAAGTGAGAGCTGCGTGTTGTTGCACTGGAGTATCTCTCTAATTATACAACAGTTACACTTTCTGGTACTTGCAGTTATCATTAAATCTATAATCAGCATATTCCCCACATGTTTGAGAATCTCTCCCATGCTAATACAATATAATTAAAACAGTGCCTGTTTCAACAGTATCTGCATTAAAAAGGAACACCAAAGAGATCATAATAGGTGGAGAGAGGTTAATAATAGGTCATGTGGTTAATCTTCCAGTTACAAGGGCAAACACTAATTACAGGACTGGGAAGGGAAAGGGCAGCCTGATTGCAATGTGATTATGGTGACCTTGTTAAGGAGTGATCCAAGTCATGATGGGGCCTCAATAAATAAAGATAATAATCCCTCAGCAGCTCCCAGTGAACGTCAGACAAATGCTGAGAACAGCATTAGCCCTCTCTGCAGGCCGGGTGGGAGGATGGAGGCTGAGCTGTGTTGTTCACCAGCCCATCTCAGCACAGCAGGAATGTTGGCCTCTCCTTCTGCTCACTGAGAAAAACAAAAGCACTGACTACTGATAACAAATATATCAAGTTGACTTCTAAATGGCTCTGCAGTACAGTATGTTGGAAACTACAGAAAACTTCAACATTTTTATGCTTTGGAGATATGGCAGAGCAATGTGACTCCCCATGTTGTCAATGGCATGGTGGGAATTCCCAGAAAGCAGCAAAAATACTGGTTACCATCTTAGAAAAATGGTAAAAACTCAAGATTTTCCAGCTCTTTTTTTAACCTCGAGTAAAAGCTCTGCTGCCCAGGAAAACATGTCCTACAGATTATAACAGTTTCATTATCTCAGCAGAGAACCCGCTGTCTGTGCTGCAAACTGGTCCGTGGAGAAATTAGCAGGCTCCCAAATTTAATTAGGGCAGGACTCAGACAGGGAACACAGCGAGGTTAACACAGATGTCTGTATGTCCCATCATTCTCACATCCTGTAATAAACAGGCATTCGGGGAACAGTATAAGCCAGGGCTGGAACCAAACAGTCCTGCATTATAGACGTGAGGCTGGTGCCTGCAGAACACTCATAAAACCACTGGGTCATTGGTACAGAAAGTCTTCTGTTACCCCTGATGGTTTTGTGTGTTAATTGAGGATGGAGTTAATATGACAGGCAGTGTCTCCAGACACATCAGGGCTGTGTACAGCTCCATGGTCTGGCAGCTTCTGTGCTGGGTGTGAAAGGGGTGAGAGCAATGACTGGAGCTGTTCAAACTCTCTTCGTTTCTGGTTTTAGAAAATGTGCCCAAATGCTGTCTACTTTGGATTTTATCTTTTCAACTGTACTTTCTTTTACCTAAATCTATACTTTGTTAAGGACGAATGTCATGGTAACTGCCACATGCATGAAGAGACCATTAGACCTCTGGGTTTAGTTGTGCCTATAAAACAAACTTCTGACTTAGCTGCACAAAGCCCTGCTCTTGGGTGTGCAAAAGGTACCAGGGCATTTCTTTATCTGCCTGCAATGCTGATTTGAGAGCTTGCTGTGCTGGGGAGTTTGGATGACCACAGGCCACCCGCTGAGGTTTCCAGAAACAAAGTGAACTGAAGCCCTGAAGTTGCAAAGGAAATCTCTGCCAGCTCTTCCTATGTAGGTGTGTATGTATGTGCAAAAATACAGAAAGCAATTAAACTTTGACTTTTTTCTCTGGGATTCCACTAAAGAGGATTTCCTATTAAATATTAAAATTAACACAAATTAATTTGTTCCATTCTGTCCATCCATGTTGTCTTACGGGTGATGCTGGAAAGCAATTTCACAACAATCACAACGAAAATACATTTCCAGGGCTATTCCACTGACTTCCATTCTACCTTCTGCAGTGCCAATTACCTGCCTTTGAAACACCCACCTGGATGTTAGAGAAAGCCAAAACAAGTGTATAAGGATAGTAATTTTCTATTCATGCCCTTTCTTTCTACTGTTGCTTATGTCAGGTTAGAATATCCCAGGAGCAGAAATGAGTTTGGAGGAGAAAGGATCAGGAACCTGGTGATTTTCCATGGCTACATTTTGAGTTTCCCCATGCTGAAAGGGGAGGTGCTTTGGAAAGAAGAGTAACTCCTGCAAGCACCTGGGGTGGGGAGGAGGGAGGGAAGGGCCCAGGAGCTGGGATGCTGCAGGGGACTGCTGTCACCTTGGCTGAATGTTGCTCATTCTTCAGTGACACAGACTGACATTTTACATGTTTTGAGAAAGCTAATTCTGCAAAGATGGCTAAATTGAACCACAGTGCTGTAAGGGGGGCTCAAATACACCATTCTGGACCATACAAGCTTTGAATTACCTCTGATTTGAGGACTGAACATGATTGTATATAATAAAACTATTTATTTCTTGCTATAAAGCAAGGATTTTGTCAGGGTTGCTAAGGGATGCTATTCCTTGTCTTTTTTATTTGAAGACTGAGTTGTAAATAGTTCTCCCTAGAAGCAACTTAATCCATGATTTTTCTTTGCAGAGGATGATGTTCTTAGCTCAGCTCTTGCTGCTGCTCAGTCCTTCTGTTGCTACCCTAAGTTTAAGCATGACAAAAGGAAAGATAAAGGCTGTGAATTTTCCATTTGAGTAAAATGCAGTAAAAATCCTCCATAGTTAAAGCATGTTTTGAGAGAAAGACGAGTATTATTTCGTGTAGAAGGGATACAGTTGATCACCATGGGTTCTGAGCATGACTGCTATTTTTAGCTGTATCATCCCTAATGAAAGCCTTAGATAGCACCACTGGGTTTACCCAAGGATCTGGTGTATTAAAGTAATCATAAGCCTCATCAGGGCTGTGAAAGCAATGATGAGTCTAGAGAAGCAAGCTGTGATGTGCTACCCAAACAGCCACAAAATGAGAAAGATTATTTAGAACAGTCCTTTGGCAAGAGGAAATATTTATTCTCTGCTCTCTAGAGAGTAAATACTAGGCTATATTCAATCCTCTAGCTTCTCACTTGAAGGATTTAGAAGTCTGACCTTGGTCTCCTTGTAAGTGGATGTTGTGCAATGATAACATATTGGAGAATTAAGGAACATTGTAGAGCATTTGAATACCTGCTAATGTTTGTGTCTGGTGCCTGAAGCACGTGAGTTCACAATAGTTGCACAACTTGCAGTGCATTAATCTCCACTGCTGGCATTCTACCTGCATCTGATAACTTGGTGGTGTCTTGAAGCTCACCTCCATCCATTTTGCTGCAAAAATCCCAAAATATCTGACTCCCTGCAAGGTCTGTGGACTGGTAATGGGATGCCCTGATTATCCACTTCTGCTGAACATGGGCAGGCCTGCCTGAAGTGGAGACGACTTTAGGAGGTGAGATTGGGAGTGAACCAGAGGACACATACAGGAGTTGTGGCAGATAGGGTGTGGTAGGGGAAGTGTACAAGTTTTTGAAAATTGTAACCCACATAAAAAGAATAAAAGATCTAGTTTACCCATCTAAGCTGTGCCTCTGATATGGCTTGAGAGAATGCTGGGATTTGCTTTCATTCTGCAGGTGCCCTACAAGCAGTTTTGAACCCCAGGCCCCCAAGGAAATGAGGGACATGGGTGACATTGAATGAGCTGATGGGCTGGGTCTTGGTGACAGTGCCCTGCCATTAGTGAGCTTAAAACTACCTAGAATTTGGTCTGTTTTCTGTGTGGCATGTAGCTACTCAATCACACTGAGTTTGCAGTATGTGTGGGAAGGGCTCCTCCTGAGCACAAGTGGGTTTTCTCTCAGGTGGCATCGTTGGCATGCTGGTGCGGGGAGCAGAGGGAGAGGGGAAGTTTCCTCTCCAGTCCACACAAGTGTGGCTTTACTCAATATCTGCATGAAGTGCTTTTCATGGACAAGGAACACTTCTTTACTTTGAGAGGGACGGAGCACTAGAACAGGCTGCCTGGAGAGGTTGTGGAGTCTCCTTCTCTGGAGATGTTCCAACCTGCCTGGACACAATCCTGTGCAACCCACTCTGGGGGACCCTGGTGGAGCAGGGAGGTTGGACTAGATGACCTCCAGAGGTCCCTTCCATCCCCAGCCATTCTGTCATGATGTGACTGAGTTTTTATTTATTAGGATGTATGTTCTTGGGCAGGCTGTGTGTCCCAGAGGGACTTGAATGAATTAATCAACCCACACACTCACTCTACCACTCATCAAATGTAGGAGAGTAGCAGAAGGCCACATGCAAGCAATTTCCTGGCAGATGGGTCCTATCCACCATCTTTTACTTATCCAATTTAATGCTCAAACCCACAAGCAAACTAAAAGAAAAATAGCATTACACGCACACAAGCCCTCTTTTTCGTCTTTCATTCCCTTCACACCAATTGAATAATAAGTGGAAACCGATGAATTATCAGAGCCACACTGCTTGCATGGAGACTAATAAAAGCATAACTTTGATCTGTTTTGACAAACACAAGTACAACTTTTGAGTCTTTAATAATTACATTAGTCAAAGTCACTGATCACGACATGCGGCAGTGTGTTATTTAGAGAAAGGGAAACAGGTATTCACGTCACCAGGGTGGCTTCTAATGCTAACAGAGTGTGAAGGTGTTTCTACCCTCTTTTTTCCCACTTCCTTCATGGAAAAAGCAATCAAAGAAAGCCAGGGCCAAAGGCAGTACTGTCCTGTCCCCAGGTCCAGTTCTTTATTCCTTGTTGGAGCAATAGAAGCATTTGAACAATACTCCTGGGGCACACGGTGTGACTTTTGGGATGGCTCTATGCAGGGCCAGGAGCTGGACTCAATGATCCTTGTGAGTCTCTTCCAACTCAGCTTATTCTGTGATTCTGTAATATTATGTATAGCTAATCATTTTCCCACACAATATTTGAAGATTTTTTTGTGAATTTGTTGCCCATAAAAATATTCTGCACCACCGTGCTTGAGTGATACAAGTCAACTGACCAGGTGAGAAGCTTTACTTCAGTGCAGAGGGAAGCAGGGCTGCTGAAAGCACCTTAGCAGGGCTTTCAGCTGCTCTGCTTTCCTCAGGCTGAAATGGTCTCAGTGTGGTCACTTGGTGTGTTGCAGCTGAAGGGTGGTATCTTCTGGAGCAGTTACTGCCTTCCCTCCCGTGAACATCCACTTAAAGCTTCAGGTCATTGAGTTCTTGCAGTGGATCAAGCCCTGGAAAATGCTGTGCAAAGACAGAAATCTCTGACTAAAAAGCTTTTTGTCTAAATAAGAGACAGAAGCTGGAGACAGACAGACTGACTAGGAGGAAAGGGAGAAAGCAAGAAATAAGGAGGCAGCGTTGGTCAGGATGGCGGCTGATAGTCTCAGCATCTCGGCAGACTGACTGATGTCAAGCTGAGAACCTTGGCAAAAGGCCACCCAAGTTCAGCAGGGAGAGAAGGCAGCAACTGGAAATAAAATAGCAATATATAATAAATGGAGGGAAAGAAGGGAAAGTAGCTAGCAATCAATATAAATGAGAAGTTAATGAGGTGCAGAAAAATTATAAATGTATATAAAGGCACCAGACACAAATCCATCCCTAAGAACATTATGAAGAGTTTTTAAAGAAGGGCTGCCAGGAAGAAGAGAAAAGCAAGAACTGAGGTAGGCCAGTTTCCAGAAGGAGGTTTGAGGATGGGTATTTGTGGCCCAGAATAGACATAAATGTACCATAAACAATATTGTTCTGAGGAGGAGCTGGAAGATGCACCCATGTCTCACACGCTTGACAAATTTTCTTCTGTTCTAGGCTAAGCAGTATCCAGACAACTAATCAATTAAATTATCAAATGAATAATTAAAACATCACAAAGCTACCAAGAAATATTTATATCATGCAGAAGTGTTAATGGAGTAAATTAAAGTATCAGTCAGTCATCAAAGCAATCTTGTTTACTTGTTGTTCTGGGGTTACTCTAACAAATTGAGTTTCATCACAGAAAGGTGCAAAATCTGAGAACACAGAGCAGATTAAACTTAACATGGAACATGCCAAAACTCTATGCTGCAAAGCACTAATTCTGACAAGGTTGTCAGATTCATAAAGAAGAGGCTGCTCAAGTGTATCACGTCCTGTACTCCAAAAGATGTCATAGTTGTAAATTTTCTAACTCAGTCTTTAACTGCAAAACCAGAAGGGTTTCTTCAGAAAAAGCAGAGAAAAGATTTATTCTTCATGCAGGGCACTGAAATCCAGTGCAAAGTGCAGTGCTGGAACATGCATGCACTCTTTGGTGTTCCGGCTTCTCAGAATTTCAGTGAACTGTAGATAACACATATGAAATGATGGGAGGGCTTCTGAAAATGCCTGTGTCACCATGTCCTAGAGAGATGGATCCCTCTGGATGATCAGAAAGAAACATGAGAGGGATCTTGATTGTGGTATGTAGATACACTACTGGAGAGAAAACATAGACCATGAAAGTAATGAACTAAACAGATGAAATGGAACACCCAGAGCTCTTAATGGGAAGCCAGATAACAGGATTTGGTGGTTGCTCTTGGGCCTAATGTTTGTGAGTCTGTAACATCTGTGGGCAGTCAGAAGGGGTGACATTGAGAGGAGGAGGCTGTGGTAGCTGTGAAGACAGCAATACATAATTCCTTTTAGTGGGGAGAGGTAGTTCCAAAAAACCTCCAAAACCAGTCAGGTAAAGGTATAATGTGGAAGCAATTAAAAATGTGTGATCAATTAAAAAACGGTCAGATGAAACCAAGAAAAAAACTTGAAGCCTTACCAGAAGAAAAGGGAAAGGTTTAAAGCAGTGGAGAAGATGGAGCCAGTGGAGGTGGAGAGAGATCCTTCTCAAAGTGAAGGGCCAGGGAAATCACAATTTGCAGCATCATTCTCAGCCCTAATCCAGAAAGTAATTTGTAAAGAGCACAGAAAGGGACATTGCAATTCCTGAGCTGTGATTATCAGCCAAGAGTCTGAGCTCTCTGCATCTTGAAAGGCAAGGCTGTATGTGGGAGGTGTTCTGGAGAAGAGATGGGGGAGCAGGAGGGGAGGAAGCAGGATGGAGACAGGGATGTTCAGGAGCTGAAGGAAGTGACAGACAGGCTCATTCTTGGTAAAGCCATGTTTTTGCTGCAATGCCACCAGCAGAAAATTTGCAGATGCTGTGAGCACCACTGCTGGGCACTGCACCCTCCCAGCCTTGTGGATTTAGGTTTTCTTAAAATAGCTCTTCCTAATTTACCTCTTCTGTTCACTACCGGTGCATGCCAGAATACCTGAATTTCTGCAAGACTCCAGCCCTGTGTGACAGGACATGTTCCACAGGGAGCTCATAGATTAATGCAGTAAATTTTTCAGCCATCCTTCCTCTCCTGGCGGGGGATCCTGAGAGAGAAGGATCAGCATTATCTCTCCCCACTCCAGCCTTGAAAAAGAAAATTCAGCTGTAAGGTTTCTGAAAGCTTCTTCTGCATTTCTTTGTGAGAGCAGCTTTGGGAAGATATAAATATGTATATACATATATATATATAAATCTTTTTTACATTATAAGAAAGAAAAATGTCATTGAAAATGTTGTTCTTTGTCATGTATTTAAATTTCTCTTCACAAATTTAAAAAGTTTGCTTAAGCGCTTTTTTTAGAAGAAGTGAAAATGGAAACAGTTCCATCAAAACTTCCATGTCATTAAAAAGTCTTTTCTTTTAGTTGAAAAAGATTTAAATGGTAATTTTGACTAGAGTCATTATAGAAACAAAACTAATCTGAAAAGGAATAGGAAAAAGAGGCTGCTTTGGCCATTACACAGCATTCAGTGTCAAATTCCCAGTTTGGGGTCATATCTATTTAAGTGTGAGTGTTCCCTCCTCCCTTCTACTCTGGAGAAACCAGTGGTGTTCCTGTACCAGCCATAGCTGTGTGGACCTGCAAGGAGCACGTTCCCACTGTGAGTGACAGCCACTCATCTCCAGGTAATTCAGTAAATGTTCCTGAAGAAGTACAGAAGAAAAGACACGGGAGAAATGGGTGACTGTGAGGTGGGGAGGGGTGACAGCCAAAGGGGTGGAGGCAAGAGGGGATTTTCTCCAGATGTGAAGAACACAGAGCATGGCTGCTTTCCCTCGCACAGGGACCCCAAGAGAGAGAGGCAGGTGGTGCAGGACCGATTGCTCTGATCCCACGGTCTGTCCCTGTCCAGCTAATCATTCCCAAAATGCTGAATGAAACGGCAGGCTTGGCACTAAAAATGTCTTCCCCGTGCATTACACTGCAGGGCTCAGCCAGTAATTACTGGAAATGGTTAATTGCTGACCAGCTTTGATCTCCTTGAAATAGAAATCAATTCTCATACAGACAATTTCTCAAAAAAGGACATGCCTCAGCACTCAGAGGCATCCTGCTCTCTTGGATATATCTCCTGACTCTCCATCACTCCCTCCCTGGCTCTTGGGAAAATGGTGCTTAATGGCAAAGGTGATGGAGGGACTGGAGTATGGAGCCTGCAGAGCTGCCTTTTTATTCCACTGAAGGAGGAACTCTAGCTAAAGGGAAGAAAGCTGTTAGACATTTCAAGAGCAGAAACCCTGTAGATACAAACAGCAAGACACAAAATCTAAGTGTTTTCATGGGATCATGGGATTCAGCCTCCAGGACTGATCACAAACATGTGAATGCAGCCACTGATGCATGTGTGAACAGAAGAACATGAGCTTGGCTTCAGTTGTCCAGATGTAGGTGTCCAGTGTCACCTGAGATGTTTTGGGTTATCTTGTCTGACCTCCAGCTGCTGTCCCAGCTGTGTGAATGTCACACAGGTCCCATGTCGTATCCACCAGCCTTCCCAGTATGTCTCAGGTAGCCCAGAACATGGAACTGGTTCTAAACACCTCAGAGACCTCAGAGGAGCTCGTGGTGGCTTTCCCATCAGAGGTGTGTGTGTTACGGGGTTGCAGCCTGCAGCACACACACACATGTGAAGCTGGAGCACCTCCATGGGAAGAGGGGTGAACGGGGGAACCCGCACTTCCAGGGCTTCTGTTTGTGTCTCACCTGGCCTGGGCGGTGCTTACAACTCAGTGAGGGTGAGGCTGCAAGACTGGGATTGGGGGGATTGATTATAGAGGAGTATTTAGAAATCCACAATGTTATATTAACCTTGTATAAGCATCTCCTATTGTTGGGGTTTTTTTGTTGTTGTATTGCTACTGTTAACCGTGAATATATCATTCATGGATTGCTGATTAATTAGGTTTTTAAAAAACTAATAAATACTAATTGCTTAACTAAATCTAAATTTTGGGTTAAAATGCATTAATTGATCCATTTTTCCTTTGAAGCCTTGTCTTCCTTGTCAGAGAAGGCTGGAGAAGGATTCGACACAGCTGTGGCAGACACAGGCATGCTCATCTCCCTTGGCTCTGCTGATGGCATTGACCCACTTGCCCTGACTGGAATAGCAGTTTAGGCAAGTAGTTCCTATGCAAACACCTCCTTTTAGGTATTTTAACCTCAAGCTAAGCCATCTACATTTAGCTGTCTGAAAATGAGCTACTCATTCTAAGCTTTCTCCTGAGACTGCTGACAAGAGAAGGAGGTTTTTCTGGGGGGTCATTCATCCCGCCCTAAACCAGGTACCTGAGCTGAGGTAAATTGCCTCCTGCAAGTGCTTATTTCCCTCCATCAGGTACAAATAAGGGATTCATTTGACTCACTGCCTGGTCCAGTGGATGACCACAGAGGAGTGGCACCAGCCAAGCATGGTTGGGGTGCATCCAAGAGTAATCGAGTGCACAGAGGGATATGACAGCAGTGACTCACCACGGCAACATGAACTGCAAAATTCCTCTTCTTTACTTGAAAGAAAGTCTCTGCTTCAGTCCACATTAACTGCTATTACCACTCCAAGGAAAAGGAGAAATGAAGGAAAGTTATTGGTATTCTGGAAACTAGAGGTAGGTGACAAGTGAGGGGGTTGGTGATGCCTTTGGCACATTAACAAATAAACTTCCTTTTAAACCCCATTTGGGATAGTCTGGCTCTCCAAATAAGTTTGTTTCTCATCATGTTGTATGCTAAGGTAAACATTAGCCTCTCCTACACTCTGTTGTAGCTTAGGGTAATACCTTTTAAATGTACTTCATTGCCTTCAGGAGTAGTTCAGAACATAATAGCATGTTTCTCTTTTGGGCAACATGATTAACCTTTCCTGGAACAACAAAGAATATATTATAACATCTAACAGCAAAATCAATACATTATTTTCTTGCCTTATATTTATATATGCCCTCTTGCCACAACATCCAAGCAGGAGAAAGATGATTTTTCTCGTGAAAGAGACTTTCAGTTCCCTGCCACATCACGCCCCTCTTTTCTCTGTTCCTCTGCTTCCATTACAAGCACCTGATTTTGTCATTCCCAGACTTTTCCATTCTCATCAAAGCCTTCACAAACAGTAAGGTCAGAAACCTCTAATAATGTTTAGGAATCCTTTGCATTCAAATTCAAATAGTTACTGAAAATACTCTGGTTCAGTTTGTAAAGGAGGAGAAACATTTGCTTAGTCAAACCACTTTGCGAATCACCCTACATAATGGAATGAAACCTGTTAAGTTCAGTGTATGACTTGTTCAAAAGTCTTAAAATGTTGCTCTTTCCTAGGGAATTGAAGAGGAAATTAATATTAGCTGTTTGCCCTAGTCAACTACTGCCTGCATCCATATGTAAAATTATTTAGGCTGTAGGGAATTGCCTTATCTTCTACTCACTATTCAAAAGCTTTTATTTAAGCACTAGAGAAATAAATCTTTTTCAGGCAAACACTGCATCATTAAAAATATCTCTCATATCAGTCAAATTATCTTATGTTTGTCTTTAGAACTTGTTCACAGTTTTACTTTTATAATTTTTAAGCACTTTTCATCAAGAAGTGATTGCTGCAGACACTTCTCAGGGGTGCTGCTGCTTCAGTCCTGATAGGACAACTGCAGTGTCTGAAATGAGAGCAAGTAATGAACAGCAAACCCACCCTGTTTGGGTGAAATTCCTTCTCATCCTTCCCTTGCTCTCCCCCTGGGACCAGTACTCTCCTTACATTGCACTTGAGAGCTCAGAAATGGATGAAGTGGTTTCTACAGAAGTGTGCAAGGTTTCTGAGCTCTCTTGGGGACAGGTTTTACTCCTGAAACAGCCATTTCTGCTCTCTGTTCATTGAGAATAAATATGAAGTACATGAACAAAACCAATCTGAAGAGTCCTTGGGGATGGGAGAAATAGCTATGAACATTTTTTCCGTATCTAGCAGTCTGGTTCTTTGGGACACCTGTGAAATGGTGCATCCCCTCACTGGGACTTATTTTTCCATATCTGGCCCTGGGAAACCAAGTTTTTAGCCTCATCCTCTGGAAATGCCCCTCTGCAGCTTTATGCTCTTAATCCAGCCCCATTGCCTTTCCAGGTGTGGGAGTAGCATCAGCTTCCTATTTCTAACACTTGGATGTAAATTCTTCCAGCTCAAATGATCACAGGGCAAATATGGCAAGGAAATTTGAAAGAGAGGAAATTAATTCCCTGTTTTTGTACCTGAGTGTGCCCTGCTCATTCTACATTGAGACTCTTGCCTAGCCATGAACATTCCCTGTAACGTCATTCCCCACCCCGAAAATAAATAAGATAGGAGACAAACTCTAATTTATTAAAGATTTTAAGGCAAGAAAAGGAATTAATAACTAGCTCCCCAAATCATGAATTAGAACTGTCAAAACTACATCTTGAACAATCCATAACATTGCTGAGAAGTTTTAAAAGAATAAATAGAAAAGCCCATTGTTTCTAGCTCATAAACAGAAGAGCAATCTGTTTGAGATAAAGCCTGTGATCTAAATTCATATTTCATTATTCAGTAGTTTTATTTCTTGGGAATAAATTGTTTTCTCTGTTAATGGACTTGGGCATGTTTCATCATCAGTAGAAGAAATATTTTTAAATTTACCCCATAGGAGCTTTTGAAGTGCAATGTTTTTATTTGCTACAAAAGTTTCTTCTCTACTTTCGGGAGAAACCCTGTCTGAAGACATAACGAGATAAGGTAATATCTGAATACAAGTGAGGGACATTCACTCAGTCATACATTGGCCTGGCTTGTGTTTTTCGAGCAGCTTCAGTGTGGGGCAGGATGTGAGAAAGCCCAAGCACTGCTTGACCTGTAAAGGTCTGGGTGTGGTGATTCTGTTTTTCTCCTCAGAAGGCAACTGCATGTCCAAGAAAAGGAACAACCAAAAGGTTGATTACGTGAGGCATAGTAAATATAAACTAGACACACAGACAAGTGCAAAACCACCCACGAATACCACCCCAAGCTCAGGACCCTTTTCCAGACACCTGGGGCATCTGAAGGAAGGTCCTGAACATCAAAGCATAAAGAGATGCTATTTTATAGGCCTTGTACTCTCAAAGGAGATCCCCATGTGCCCATTATAATAATCCCTGGGATGATAATTAAGTGGGCATAATGCCAGATAGGCATTTTATAGGTACCTTTTCTGTGAATTTGCAGGAGCAAGATGAGATTCAGAATAATGATAGTGTGAAAACACTGCTGTGCTCCATTAGAGGGTGAGTGTTCTATTTAATTCACGCCTATAATCCAGTAAGCACATAAGCTTCCATGTATTTAAAATAGAATATCTTCAGGGTTTTCATAATAAATTTAATACTTCAAAGACACATTGACTAATGGCTTTCAGATATTATAGAGCAGACTCTTCCCTATAGGAAATCAATTAAAGTTGAATCTTATTGATTTTAACCCATTTCACCATACAGTGATAAACTAGACTTTGAACTCTCTTTGGATATAACCCCGATATTTTATTCTCCTCCATGGCTGAGGCAGAAGCAATTTCTAAATCTGATCAGATAAAATAAAGGAAATATTAGCCTATTAGTTCCCTCAGTTTTAAAAATCAACAACTTTTCTTCTGTTTAATCTACTTGAGGTAAAGCAAGATAAATTCCAGGTGACTCTGAAACACAGAAAGCTGGAAGCAGGCATAATTTGCACATGCTTAAACCTGAAGGCTCATATGGGACCAAAGTGACAAATGGACATGGCACTGACTCTCTGCAGTGAGACGAAAGTAATTTCCAGCCATCAGCCACCATTTGCAGATACAGAGTGAAGAACAGGATTGAATCATCCTAGGAAGTACTCTTGAAGCCCAGCATCTCTATCAGTTTCATTGTGGGGTTTTTTCTTCTGTAGGTTAAACTACAATTTGCTCCAAATAGCTTTGCTAGATTAAGTGGTGGCTACTCCTAGTCTGTGAAGGTGCACTTCCCTTAAGCTTTGATTGAGCTGGCCATCCAGGCTGAAAGAAAGAGGCACTTCTGCAGGGTAGTTCATCTGATGTGTGCTAGACATCTGTTTTAAGGGAGGTGATTCACATCGTGCTAGTCTTCATTTCTCTCCTTTGACCACAGAAGGATCACAAACGAGTGATGCAGATATAGGGGTGCACTGCACCTGGGCAGATTAATGCTGCCCTGTGTGCCTGTGTGGAGGGAACACCTTAATCTCACTGACAATAGCATAATGAGATTTTGTAGCTGGATGCTGAAGACAGATAAATTCTGGTAAAGGATAAGGCAGAAAGTTTTGACCATTGAGTTGATTAGAAAAATTTAGTTTATGAGGTTATGAATTCACCATCACCTGAAGAACCTAAATCAAGTCTGGATTACAAAATATGCTCCAGTTCAGCTAGAAACTTTGGAAATGCAGGAATTGCTGTAGGAGTGAGGAAGGCTTTGGGATCTGTTGTGTCAGAAATTCAGTGAAAATAGTTTCTTCTGGAGGTCAGGTATTCTCTTCTTCCTGCTCCAGTTCACATAGAAAACTACACAGAAGCAAACACTCTGTGATCTAATTTGGTTTCTGTGGCAAACTGTAATGAGCAGGGAGATGAGAGGGAAACGTCATCTCTAATCCAGGCATCTCATCACTCTGTGCAGCCTCACACTCTGGTCTCCCCTGGCTGAGGGCACTGGGAAAGATGCCTGGACATACCCTTGATATCTCTGGCTGTCTTTGGTTCCAGCCTTTTTGCTGGCTGGAAAATCACGGTTCTGGATTGGCAGTCTCCAGAAAGCCCTGTAAAATGCCATCCAGAGACCCATGTCTGACCAAAATATTGGTAGAAGGACTGGGCAATCATGGCATGGATCTTCCCGCTGGCAGCAGGACCAGCAGAGGCAGCAGCTCACTGGTGTGGAAGAATGGCCACATGTCAAGCTCAGCATGGCAACCCTTTTAGGACAGAAAGGCACGAGCTGAGCATTCCTGCGGAGTATCTCTACGTGTGGATGGCTAGCACAACAGAAAGCAGAGTTTGGCCAGAGCAGTCAGCCAAGGGCTTTAAGTCCAGCTAAGCCTTGCTTAGCACAAGTTTTAAAGGACATGCAAAGTAAAGACGATTTAAAACTTTCTTGTTCCTTCAAAAAGCTGAGGGTTATTGGCTCCTTACCATGTTTTACAGCACTTTCAGGCCAATTCTCATTTACATCAGCAGAAAAGGGCCCTCTGGCTGACTACATGCACTGGCAGAGAATTGGTGGTTGGTCCAGACACTTTTGCTGGCAGCTCTGAGGACAAAGCAGGAACAGATGCCACTTCCCTTTCCCACTGGAGAGAGGACTGCAGATCTGTCTCGTTGCTCTCAAAACTTTGGAAACAAAATCAGCATTGGAAAAAAATTCCAGAAGCCATTAATCTGTCTCGCTTCTGACATGAAAGGATAAAATATAGTTCTGTTAAAAATAACAAAAAGCTGTGAGCAGTATATTTTCATTTTCCAAATTACTGAAAGAGCAGAACATGAATCCTTGTCTGTCAGCCTGAGAAAATATTTTATTTTTCCTGTGAAGGAGAAGCAAACATAAGCAAGTGGCAGAGAGAATGCAGTTAAATGAACTGCAATGTGCTGCAGCTATCAGAAGACCCCAAAGATTGGTAATGAGAAACCTTCAGTAGATTTTAAATCTTTTTTTAAATTTTTCTTTTCCTCGATTGAGTTACTATGTCATTACAGTACAAGGAGTCTACACACCAGGGCCAAGAAGTCTGCACTGCACAGTCTCATGGAGGATGATAGTTGGGATGGTATTGTCATGGATGAGTGATTTATCCTTTAAGGAATTGTCACCAAAAGTATTATTAGCAAAAGTGGGTTTAATATGGATATGTGAAGGTGTGACAAACAAAGTTTGATGCCAAGGTTCACTTTATTATTTACTACATGGAAATAACATATACAGGAAAATCAAGTTAGACTTGAGCTAGAATTGTTATTAAACAGAAACAGGAGATGCAAAAGGGTAAGTGAGACTTTCCTGTTGAGTTACAAGGTTCAGAGTGGACCCCTTGCTTTTTAAACTCCTGATGGATCTTAGGTGCAACTGGAGCCCATCTCATTCTCAGACTTGGGCATAGTTTATGCCTAATGGAATTGGCTCCATGGATTTCTTAGGTGTGAATTCAGCTCTCTGTCAGTCACTCCTCAAGGACCTGTTGTGAGTAAGGGGTCTCTCTGCCCTCAGCTAGGAAGGATCTCAGTCTCAGGAGAGGAACATCAAACCCTGCTCAAGGGGAGACTCACCTGGCGTGCAGTCCAGTTGCAATTTAGAGAGAACGTGGATTGGATTAATCCCAAGGTCTGTTGTTAGTAGAAAGTCACTCTGCCTCAAGGAGCAGCCTTGAGAGGTGTCCCGGCTCCAGGCAGATCCCCACCACGCTGCCTGGCAGGGAGAGCTCAGAGAAGGCTCACTTAGGCTGTCACATTTATGGAATAAAGTGGTTGGCCTGTAGTCAGATTGCATACAATGAGAAAAGTATGCCTGAAACTCCTTGTACCCACGAATTTCTTTGTTTCTTGATAAATGAGTCTTGGAAAAACCACCCTCTATTCATCTGTTAATTGCAAGATTGGTGTTCCCAGCCCATATGCATCGATGCTCACTGGGTCAGTCTGTTCCTCTGTGTGTTTCCTGGAGGAGTTCTTGGCCCATCTGTGGCTCAGGCCTTTATCCCCTCTGGAGCCTGTACCAAGCTACCTCATTTGGTTAAGGGGTGTGCATCCATCACAGGTGTGCAGTGGTACACAAAGCCTTCTTCACAGATCCTGTGTCTTTTATTTAAAGACCTTTCACTATTTTTTTTCTCAAAAGGAATTAAACATTGCCATTTTCCCGATGTGTAAATATTAGCGTAGTGACTAAAAGCAGACAACTATCTCTTTTTGAAAGCATCTAACTACAATAATGAAGGGTGAAAAAAATGCAGGTTAAAGTGTCAAAAGTTCAGATTAGAAGAAGCCTCTTAATTAAATATGATTTTAGTCGTGGAAGTTGTAGAGACATAAAATATACAGAAACAGAGAAAGGGGAAGCAAAGTACAAGTAAATGAATTTATAAACAAATGAGTCATTGTCTCACTCCAAGTGGCAAGTGGGAGGCAGAAGGATTTAGTGAAAAAAAAGAAGAATGACAAGGAATAGAAAGGAAGGTCACACTTTATCACATCTAGCCTTGGATCACTGCCACTGGCTGTAAGGCAGCATGTCTGCAAGGAAGCAGCAGGAGCTCAGAGCGGGTGTTGTGACCAAGAGTGGATTTCTTTAAGGCAGAACCGTAAACTTGCATTTTGTGACTTTCAGAGACGACCTCAACACACAGTTTGGATGCAGATGCTCCCTCTGTAGCAATTTCTATTTGCTCTGCAGCTTCAAGGAAGGACTGAACCCACTGGAGGCAGGAACCTCCCCATACTCCTAGAGCCTGTCCAGCACCACCTGAAACTCCTCCTCTAATCAAATCCAGCTCAGGTGCCCCTCTCCCACCTCTCGTGGCATCAGGGCTCCAGCAGGGGCTCAGGATCACCGTGTTCACCTGGTCCTGGCTGCAGCAGGTGTGGTGTCCCAGGGGATATAGCCCTGGAGAGGACATCCCTGCAGGGTTGCTGCCTGACTGGATGGTCCTGGGGAGGGAGGACATGGCCTGACACAAGGTGTTCTCAGCAGGGACTGGGCCTGAGAGGATGCAGGTGTAGATTTGGTGGCTGCCCCAGATGTTTGCGAGCATCCAGCCACGCCATGTATTATTCGGTGCTCACATGGTGTACGTGAGGATGTTCTGGTGCAGAACCAGAAGGAATAGTGGGCTGTTTTTCTGCCTATCTCCTCCCTTTGCACGTTGTGTTTCCCATCTTGTCTTCACTAATCCTTATGTCAAGAACAAGGGAACCCTGCCGGGAGGTGATTGCGTTATGTTTTTCTTCTTGAGTGTGTGCCGTGCTGTGAAGACAGAAGTGGCTCAGCGTACCTGCCTACAAGGGATAAAATCAACATTTCTGACATTCTCCTTCTGGCTGCCCTCCGTACACAAATTGTCTCCTGAAGCAGAAGTAAATATTTTTTTTCTTTTTTTTTTTTTTTTTGTAGGGCAGTGAATACCCGTCTTCCAGTATATCATCCATATTAAAATATTTGCGTATAAATATAATCCAGAAATGCATCTATAGTCATGGTTCCCTAAAATTAGTAAGAGAAATTATGATCTAATTTAATTCCCTTCAAAGCAGTATCTGCACCATTTCTCCCTGTGATTCCTGCTTTGATTTTAGGTGATATCACACAAAGAAAATTCAGGCTTGAGGGCTGTAGAAGTTTCTTCCAAGCATCTTCTTGCTTGATGGAGTTATTTTTCCTTTCTTCCTCCTTTGCTGTGTTCCCCTCCACTGCTGTTGGCTGAAAAGCATGAAAGGAGCATGGGAAGAAGCTCTATGTTCCCTGTTCTCTGACCCCAGCAGCCCTCAAACTGGAGGACATGGAAATGCCTTTGCTGTGCAATTAATACAAATGAGCAAAAATCTTCCAAATCCTTCTTGAGCAAGGAGAGTGTTGCAATCCTACATGAAGGAAAGGGGATATATCCCAATCTATTTAGCAAACTATTAAAGTGGAAGGATGGAAAGAGACCAATTTCTATAAACAGAATTGGGAATGTCCTTTATGCTGCAGCAAAATAGCCTGTAGGCAAGAAGAGGAGTCAGGTTGGGTTTACTGACAGCCCTCAGTGGTCATGCTGGGCTTCTGCAGAGGTATAGTTGTGATGCAGAGTCGTAGAATGTTAAGGGTTGGAAGGGATCTTAAAGACCATCTAATCCCAAACGCAGGGACACCTCCCCCTTATCCAGCCTGGCCTTGACCACTCCCAGGGATGGGACAACGGGTCATGGCCAGCAAGTAGCAACCATTCCAAGGGCCCAAGGGCCAGAAGCTTGGCTGGAGAGGGTGGGGATGTCAGAGTTTTCAGGGACCCAAAAGGCTGTTGTGAGGCAGAAGGCAATAATCTCCTCCTCGCATCCGGCAGCGATAAGGCAGGAAGGACAGGGCGTAAGGCACAGCCGTTTCCTGCACTCTTAGAGGATTCTGCAGCTGATTCTCACCTCTGGGGGATCAGGGCTAAAATATCAGTCCAAGAAGAAAGAACAAATGATGCAATTGTCTGGAGCGTTTTATGGGATGCCTTTACAGCCAGCTCCTGGTTCTCCAGGGCAAGGAGGGCAATAACAGACAGAGAGGAAAAAGAGAGTGAAGGCAAAACCCTGAGCAGAGAAGAGGCAGTGCCTGTCTGCCAGGGAAAGTGGCACCCATATGGGCAGGGATATGGGGCCAGGGAGCCCTTGTGAGCCTGTCATGCTGTGGACAGGTCCCTCTTCACTGGTGCCTGGCTGGCACTGCTGGTTGGGCTCGGTGTTTCAACATCCTTGGCCTGGCTTGTCCAGCCCTAGCTGGTGGCTGACAGAGGAGCCCTCAGCACTCTCTTTCTCAGTGCCACCTCAAACAGGAGTTACAACCTAAGCAGCCCACCCCAAAGAACCTCCATTTGCTAAATGGAGGCATCAAAACTCACAGCACATCTCCTGCCAGGCTGAGGTCTGGTGGGCAAACATGCTGCTTTGACATTAATGGGTTCACTTTACTGGGGGTGGGCAAACATGCTTCTTTGAAATTATTGGGTTCATTTTATTGGGGTGTAACAAAGTGGACTTCATCTAAAGGCTGGATTTCGAGGGTTTTTTTAAGTCATGAAAGCCTATTAATAAGGCTTGTGGTTTGACCGCCTCCTTTGTTTACACTGGTGTAAAGCCAAGCATGATGTCAAGTTGTTGTTGCAAACAGGAAAGTCAGAGGGACTGTAACTTTCAGGTAGAAAGCTCTTTAGTAGCTGAACAGTTAAAGATTATGTTCACTATCTTTTCCTGCCTTGCAATTTCCTCATTCATAATGTATGAATGAGATCATTAAAAGCAACATATTGGCTGATACCATCACAGCTGCTACCTAACTTTAACACTTCATAGCAAGGAATAACATTACTCTTCTCTTATGTGTGTGTTTGGAGAGGGAAAGAAAGAGAGTTGTAGCTGCAAGAATGGGGTAAAATGTTTAACCTCATAGAAAAATCTTCACATGTTGGGCAATTGCACATTTTCTGGGAATGTTTCTTAAATGAGTAAAAAATATTAATCTCTTTTTTTACGAAGTCTTTTCACCTTTTGTATCTATCACAATATGGCAACATATTTTTCCCCTGCACAAAATCAATATTACATTAACTTCCCTAATAAAAAAGCATTAACTCCTACAATGAACAGAAAACTTCATCTCCAGCCAGGGAATTTTAAATTCTACAATCCTTGACTGTTTAGAAACATAATGATGATTATTTTATGCCAAGGATGGGATGTGTCAGTCATATCAAACAGAAAAAAAGATGTCTTAGGGCTTCCAGGCATAAGCTCTGTGGTTGGTATTTCATTTGTAGGCTGCCCGGGGTGCTGATCTAGTTAAATACATTAAATAAAAGTGCATTTAGGTTGACAGAGGGTAACTCTGTTAGCTGAAGGAAGGCATTGTCCATTTTTCGTGGGTAATCTAAATCTTTACAATTTTGGGCCTACATTTTTATTTTTTTACTTTTGAGGGAAAGGAATGGAAAGTATCTGCCATAAAGAGCTGGATTTTAATTTCCAAATGTCCTATTTCGTATTCCAACCTGAGACAGACACTTATTATTTATAAATCATGCATCACCTCTAATAGCTCTGTTCCATCACAAATCCAAGAGTTTCAGGTGGGGGGGGGGGGGGGGGCGAAAAACNNNNCTGCGAAACAAGAAGGCCAAGTCCAAACCATCATGAAAAATGAATTAGCTGCCTTTGATAGAGAGGGCATTCCCTCTGGGTGTGTAGTAACAACTCCGAGCATTACCAGCTAATCCCAGATGGTTGGTCTCACTCTGAACCACCTCGAGTCTGAATTTGCACATCTATGCCCCACGCTGAGGGGATGCTCTCCCCTCACCCAGGCTTTGCACCATTCCAACACCAGTGGCGTGCATGGGGGCACGTGGAGAATGGGGCCCCACGGGTTCATTAGTTTAAAACTTCGAGTCAAATAGCTAAAGCTGGGATGAAAGACTTTCCTTCTGTTGCAAATTCATAATTCATTTTGAGTGTGGCACATGAAGCACAGGGAGTAACATGGTCCTTTCTGAAAATCTTCGTTCAGGGTTTTAATTGTGTCTCAGAGGAATAAATGCAGGAGGGCTGCCTTCCTCCCCCTCACCCCCCTTCTTCCTCTGATAACAGCTTGGTTTTTACTGCCATCACTTATGTCTTTTATGATTTCCAGCCCCTGACAGAAGTGCTCCACTACCCTTTCCTGTTCAATAATGAATGGACACATTTGAAGCTGCAAGTATTTGCACTTATGAGCTCATCCAGGCAAAAGATGTAAGAAACGTGACTTATCTAAACAACAAAAGCAGCCAAGGGATCAAGTAAATCACACACCCCCCATTGCTGTTCCTTTGCCGTTCCTTTTCCCTGCCTCCTTGGTACTGTACCTTAAAGAACGAAGGTGACAAAGTCTTGCATCAGATTTTCTGCTATTTCTCCCCAAACTGCTGCAAGAAAGATCTCAGGGAAGTTACATCAAGTGTGCCCAGTTAACCTGGTTACATCTCAGCTTGTCACCTTTTCCAGCCAGAGGAAAGCAACAGGCATTTTTGGCACGCAGTTTATTTAACTCTAAGGAAGGTGCCCAGACTAGGCCATCTGAAACTCTGGCCCTGGAAGCGCCTGTTTCCCTGCAGGGAGCTCTGGCCACAATACAGGTGAGTGAGCAGGGGTCTGGCAAGTGCATCTGGGGACAGAAGACAGTGCTCATGAGCTTGGCTAGAGCCTCCAAAGGAAACCATAAGGACACCCAATCTTGAATTTCCTTGTCAAGGCTGATAAGGGCATGGAATTACTCTTTGAATAACCACTGAAGTCAGAGTTTAGTTTAGCATGTAACAAGGAAAGCAGTTGGAAGGGTGCAGTTACAGTCACTGGAAAGCTGCAACGTGACTGTGTGCAGTTTCTGGAGCAGGACAGGCTCTCCCTCTGCTTAAAGCCAAGTTTATGCCAGAAGGACCATTTTCCAAAAGTTGTCATAACTTCAGGTGCTCTTAAAATTCTCACTAATCCCTAGGGTCACTAAAAGACCAAATCAGTGAAAAATCAGGCATCCACCTAAGGCCTTCTTCCATTCAAAGCACATAGTTCCCTCTTTTCTTCTAAAGTACAACCAACAAAATGATTTTTTCTTGCATCACTGTCTAGACTTTTCTCTAACAGTCTTAAAGGATGCACCTTCAAAGCAGGAGAATTAGGAGCAATTCTGCTTGTCACATGAGGTGATCCAAGCCCTTCTTTTCCACCTCGCAGACAAGAACCCCAAAACCCAAAACTTGGATGTGAGGAAGTGCTGGCTGTCATCTGAAACACGCTTCTGTATATCAGGGATGTTGGTGTGTATTTGCTTGGGCAGAAAGGGGAATTAAGTGGGGATCCCTCACCTGGAGAGTGGATTAACCACAAGCCTACAGCAGGAAGGGAGCAGACAACATTGGGAGCTCAGGATGTGTGCCAAGTCTGCCCAGCAAATATTCACCAGCCCTGAGGGTTAAAAAATGTGTTTGAATCCACATAGGCCTTTGGTATATAAGAGACACCATGTTGATGAGCTCTGTCGACGTCTTTCCTGAAGGATCTTTTTCATGGCACTCAGCCAGTTTGAAGTTTTACAAGAGGGACACCTTTGGTGTTGGTTGCCACCAAGGGTAGCGCAGCGGTACAGGCATATTCAGGTGCAGAGCCACAGGAGTTCTTTCTGTGCTTTACCTCTATCCCTCCGCTTCATTTCCATTCAGCCCCATGTCTGGCTTTCATTCCAAATCCTAGAGGTGACTCTTGCTCCTTAAAGAAAGTGCAAGAATTTAAAGAATTTAGCACTGTAGAATATGGAGGAGCTGTTGCCACAAATGCCCTCATAAATAAACCCAGCCATTTGGGAGTGTAGTGCACAATATTCACATGCCATGTGGCTTTAAGTTTCTAAAGTGAAAGCTTTAGAAACAGCTCTTGTTCAATCAAAAAAGAAAATAAATTATATCCAGTGGAAAAGAACAATGAAATATTCTGCTCCTGGACTGCCTTTTGAATTCCAAATTTTCTTTGGGAAGGAATCTTTCGCAGCCAAGCCTGAAACCCTCCAAAACTGGAAACAACTGGAACAATGTGCATGTAGTTTCTGTAGTGCCAGTGGGCACTGCTGCAAAAAACTATGGCTGATATTCATGCAAAAGTCCTCCTTTTTCTCTTCCCTCACTCAGGCAAGCATCAGGAGAGCCTGAAATGTAGAACACATTCCTATGTGACGATGAAAGAAAAATCACTTAGAAGAAGACAAGGAGAAATTGAAGTTACTCACTCAAACAAGTCAGGCTGACAAATTGCTTCTGCTGTCTCCATTCATCCACATAATGGCTCCCCCATTCCCTGGCCAGTTATAGAAGAATAATTATCTCTTTCAGATCAGATGCCTTGGCTTCATCATAAATCATTTCTTTCCTCCCCTCTTGCACTGCCACTGCCTCCTTCCCATTTTTATCAACATTTCCTTCCCATAAGCCTTTCAAAGTCCAGCTTTTGATTGACTAAATGTACCTGATGACCAAAAACCTCCTGTGAACTCACCATTTTTGTCACTCAAGCCAAAATCCTTCTTTTCCAGCCATGCGCATGCCTGTGATGAGTTCAGAAAGCTCAAATGAGAACAAGCTGGTCATGTGACATAAAGGATAACATGAGATGAGTAAAATTGAGCCATGCCTGAACCTGCAAGGGGAACTTCTGGCCTTTTCAAAGCCCCACATGAGCTTCACACTACTAATAAAGCCATGGCCCTTCGAGCAAAGCATTTGTGCTTGTGTGTGATCCCATTAAAGATGCACAAGTCCCTGTGGAATAAGGCACGTGGGAACAGCCACACCTGAGGAATCATCATGCAAGTTTGAGTTCATTGCTGGGTGCTGGCAGGGCAGTTGGATGCCATCTAGTTTGGGATGGACTTGCCCAAAATGGGCAGAACTCTATTAATTAGTGGGGCAGGAAATTAAGCCTATTCCTTCCTCCTGCAGGACAGATGCTGTGTCAGAGCCAAGAACAGCTCTCTGCTTCTCCATCTTGGCTCCCCTTGGCACTAGTCAGTCTCACACCCTGCACCACCCAGGCAATCCTGTGCTTCTGCCATCCCAAATTGTTCAGTGCTGGCAGAGAGATGCTTTGACCTCCTCCTTCTGGCTGCTTTAATTTACCCAGCTGACTGACACTTTCCCACTCTCGCTGCTCACCTCTCAGTCCCATTAGCCTCAGACCTTCAGCAGCCAAATCATGGCTCTGCTGGCGTCAATGACAAAAATCACATACTCCCAGAAAGCCCCAGTTTCACTGGAGCTGTCATCAGGACAAATAGCCAGAGGGCTGATGCCCCAGTGATGGACAGAGTGCCTTCATGCTGAAATGCCTTTTTGTGCACAGTCCATTGGCTTCGTATGATTCCATAATAAAAGCTCTTATCCATTTTTCTGTCTGCTATTGTGTGAGGTTTTCTAGCATTATTACAGTATCTTGGCTACTTTAAAGTTTCAAAAGGCCTTTTTAATACATTAAATGAGCTGGTCAAAATTCTGTAATTTGCTGACAAGAAACAAGGGGGAAAATGTCCAGTGCAGCCACTGTGGATTTCCCTTCTTTTCTCTCTTTTTTCTCATTCAGGTTTTCTGGAACACATGTGGTAAAGCCTCCCTGCTTGACAAAACTGGATAGAGCAAAAACTCTTAGGGGTTCTGATGAAAATAATGCTGGATGTTCTCAGCAGAAAAGTCTAACAGTCATTTAAAACCCAAAAGGCCAAATGGCCCAGTGGTATTTTTTTTCCTCTTCTTTTATTTATACATTCTGGTTCTCAAAAATGTATAAAATTAACTTGACACCCTACTTGGGCAATAAAAATAAGCTCCCACTACTGAGATATGAGTGTCTGAAAATGAATTAAGACAGACATGTATTACCCTTTGCAGCGACAACAGTCCATGGGCAGTGTTTGGGGTGAAGTTTTTTTCCCAAGGCCAGGTGCTGCAATTCTTAATCTGTGAGTTTTGGGGGTTTCTGTGTTTTCTGAAGGGCCTGATGCAAAGCCCTTTGTTTATAGTGTGCATGGCCCTGGTTAACAGTAAAACACTGCTAACATGAGGCACAGCTGGCGGCCTCCAGAAGGGCTCTGAACAGAAGAGAGAAGGAAACAAGCACTTCAAATAGAGGCTGATGGATGGTGCCAAATCCATCAGCAGCACCTTGGCTTGCTTTTCTTTCTCTGATTTGACACAACCTCTTTCCACAGGGTGTGGTGGGGGCAGAGTGGGCTGAGCCAGCACCAGGCTGCAATCAAGTGGCGCTCACCGGTTTCCTTGGAGAGCCTGGGATGATTGCTGCTGTGGGGAGGGGGATTCACATGGACTTTGGGAAGAAGTAGAGAGGTAGGAGTTTAATAAGTCGTGCAATAAGCTCCTCAATATTAGATGCAGGTTTCTGATGTGTATATTTCATGCTGCTTCCTTCCTTCCTTCCTTCCCCAGTCCCTGCCTTGCTTAATTAGATGTTCCCAGCGAGAACAACAGGTAGATTCATTGTGCTTGCAGCTAAGGCAGGAGTAATTACATTATTCCTTTTCCATGTCACCTGAGCATATATTCTAGCCAGTAAGTCACACATGAGAGATAAATCATGAAGGAGATTGCCATGTTCTTTCCCTCCATTGTCTCTCTCCCTTGCATCATGGAGAGAACAAGGAGCTCTACTGCTGCCTTCAGACACAGCACAGCTGGGGTACTTCTCCCATCTCCCTGGATTTTCTGAAAGAGTAGATTTCTCTAGTTTTATTTCAGCTACTTGTGAGGAGAGGGAGGGTGGCTCTACTCCTCAACATGGCTGGAGAACACGAAGCTCCTGCTCGTCTTTCTGCCCACCTCACACATTTCTCATGGCAGCTGCCACTTCTCCAGACATCCCTGTGTTTTACCCTGTAAGGGACATGTCAACTGGCAGCATGGCTGTCTGGCTCCAGGAACCTTTCAGGAGATGTGTTCAGACCCTAGGACCACCATGGATCATGCAGAGGGAATGCTGGTGTGGCCGGGGCCTCATAGCAAACAGGCCCAGACCATTCCTCCTGTGGGGGATCAGGATAAGGCCTTTCAGCTCAGGAAAGCCAGGCTTTACTGCACATAAACTAAATGTTTGGTTTCTGAAATAGAGAAATTGCACAGACACTCAGTAAGGCAGAGCAGAAATAAAAAGGATTTATAGCCCCATCTCTCTCTCTGCCCACCGCATCCTTCCTTCCAGGCTCGCACTCAGCCAAGTCCCTCTGGCCCCTGGGAAGTGCTTTCCCTTGCATCCTTTAACCCTGTTGCTGCAGAAAACGTGAGACTTGCTACAATGACCTTTAGTTGTTCAGGAATACAGCTCTGCTCCTGGCTGCTGTCTCCATTTGGAGAGCTGAGATGTGCAGCAGTCTTGTGGGAGACAAGCACAGCTTTGGGCAATTGTCGGGGCCCTGGCATGACTTCCAGCAAAAAGTGCCCATCTCCATCAACTATATGTAGGGATTTAGGCCTCCAGTCTGAGGCACTCAGAATTAAAATTCAAATTTGTGCCAAGAGCAGAGGAGAAACATCCAAAAAGGGAGCAAACACTAGTTTTGCATCTAGGGTTGGTTCCCTGCCCCTTCGACACAAAGCCAGTGGGTGACACAATATGAAACTGTCCACAGCAGTGGGTTATTTCGGTGCTGCTGCAAATTCGGTTATAGGGCAAATTCATTAGCCAAGAGGAGCACAGCCAATTACAGATGAAGGAATTTGATGGCTAAGGAGATGTTAATTAGGGTATAGCCAAAAATTTGATATTTGGATTTTGTGGGTCTTTTGAAAATGTCTCACAGAGTGACCCTGAATGGGAAATTGGACAGAAATTGCCACAGTCATAGGCAGGGACACGTCTCTGACCCCAGGAGATGCTATCCTGCTCCCTGGCTGTCCTAACTATGGCAGGGGATGGCTCTCAGACCTTTGCAACTCCTCCTGTATGAATTCCTGATGCCACAGACCCAGATTTTGTAGTTTATCTGCAAGGAAGAGATTTAACATCCACTGCATTTTTATTAGAAAATTGTCAGTTCCAATTTTTAGCAGTAGTATTGAGTTCTAACCTGCAGCTTTTAAAATGCTTGGATGGGGAATGGTTGAGGAACATAAAGCTGCAGCATGAGGCCACATCAGAACGTCTGCAATTCTTAGTGTGTCTGAGGAGCAAGGGTGCAGCTTTTGGTATGTGAAAGAGGTGATCTACAACTTGAACCATGTAGACACACTTGGAGATAAAAGACTTGTCCAATAAGAGATAAAGAAATGAATCTGTCTAATCCAAAACAATAACAAAAAACAACTGATTTTGTTTACCGAGGTTTGCCAACCAATTTCACCCCCTGACCTACAAAACAAAGTTTGTATTTAAAATCCAATTCTCTGCTCTACTGCGAAAGAACAATTAGGAAATAACTCTGCAATGGCATTGGATGTACCAGACTGAGACATATGCTCTTAATCACAGATAACAACAATATTTATGGGAGGGTGGGGTGTTGATATAAATTGCTCTATAAAAAAAAAACACAACCAAGAAACCATTCTACTTAGAGAGTTAGTGAGAGGGAAGTATAAATAGGATTTGAAAGAAAACCACCAGCAGTTTAGCTAATGCTTTTGTACAAAGAATGAACCAGAGCCAAGCCAGCCACATTTGTGAAAACTGGGCCATGTGGAATTAGACACAGTGCTGATCAAACTGCAGAAATGTCTACCAGCTGCAAGAGAAATGGGGTGGTGTACAAGATGCTGAATCTTCACACAGTAAGACAGCAGATAAGGTGGCCTTCCTACTTACAGCTGGGAATGTAAAGAAAAGACATTCTTATTCCCCTTTTACATGTGAAGAGTCGATGGTTGGAGAGGTGATGGCTGTTTCTTTAACAGGGTATAAAATAGGTTGAAGCCTCTTCTCTGGCATTTGGAAAACAGTATAGCTCAAGCCCATGCTCTTAATTACTTTTCTCTCCAAAATACAGTTCCAGTTAGCACAGCACCAAGCCTGACAGAGCTCTAGGGCAATGTTTGGACAATGCTCTCAGACACGTGGTGTGATTCTTAGGGTGTCCTGTGCAGGGCCAAGAGTTGGTCTTCAATGATCCTTGTGAGTCCTTTCCAGATCTGGATTTTCTGTGATTCTATGGGTTGTCTCCCAGTTTGGAGACCCCAACTGTGCCTGAGCAAGGCTGCAGAGGCTCTCTGGGGCAGACTGGACCATGCCAGGAACCAAGTGAGAACATGTTGTTTGAAGTGCCCCATCATTGTCATCTTGGTGCACACAGTTCCTTTATCAGTATTTGAAACATCTTACAACAGACTAAGCCCCAAATCAACACCCAGCAGGAGGCTGCTGATATTCCTCAACAGACCCTCATCATGCTGCCTTTATAAAGGAAAAAAAGATAAAACATAGCATTTTGCCTGGGGCAAGACTATGGAATTTGGTGTCTGGCCCATAACTGTCAGCAAAGGGAGGATGTTAAACTGAGCCCTGCTCCCCTGTTCCCACCCAGCTTGGGTGAGGATGCTTACATGCTTCATCATGCCACTTTCATATTTTATTTAACTGAGAAGTCCATAAAGTCCCTTTAAATAGAAACAATTATTTGAATAATTTATCCGAGAGTAATTTCTGTTCCGCTCCCGAGTCTGCCGAAGCCAGCATTGCCCGCTGCTGGGAGCTGGCGCGGTGCACGTGCTGCAGAGTACCAGGGAGCTCAGAAGGCACACAACCCCCCGTGTGCCCGTGCCAAGCCTGTTCCTGGGCTCCTTCCAGAGCCTGAGGTCTCCCCTGACCTTGGAAGCAAACCCTTCCAAGATTTACTGCAGGCCCACCCAGGCTTGGTGGTTTGAGGGGTGCCCTGGCCCCATCTCTCAGGAGCTGCAGGGAGGAGCACAGGGATGGGGAGGGCGAGGTTTCCCCTGGCTCAGCGCCCACCGAGCAGCTGCAGCGACCTTCGCAGCCACCCGGGAGAACAGCTGGGACCGAGCGAGCAGGGACGGGGATGGATGGGGAACTGCGCTTTTCAGGGGCTTTCAGAGCAGGGATGGAAGCAGCCCCGCACAGGTGTGCAGCCTGGGTAGCTAAGGCAGATCAGGGGAAGGCTGTATTTATGAGTGTAACAGCCCCATTGCAGGAACCAATTAGCCAGTGCTTGCAAATTGCTGTGATAACACTCAGTGGAAAAAACAATTAACCACGGAAGTCAAATTTGCCAATTCTGGGCCCTCAGTCCTGTGCCTCTTCCTTGAACAAATAGAGCTTTAGTGTCATGTTAATTCTGCACAGCTTGTTGGGGTTATAAAGTACTCATTGTGTGCTGTCTGGCAAAAAAAAAAAAAAAGACTAATAAAGAGGAAATTTTATTGCTGTGTCATGGTTTGTGCTGAAACCTGACACTGTTACCAAAGAGCAGCTTTTCTAGGTATTTTCTTCAATCAGATGAAGAATGTAAATATTCTTTTAACATTGGCTCCAGCTCAAAAATCTATCTGTGCTGATTGAACCTGAACCTTCATTTTAGCTGTAAAAATAAGACACTCTTAAGACACATAGATATTTTACTTCAGGATAGAATGTACAGACTTCACCATCTCATAATTTATCTTGCTAAAGGCAAAAAGTGCAGATTTGGTTAGGTCTTGAAGGACTGTGCATAATCCAGAATGCTCCAAGGAACAGATACACAACATCCACAACATTACTTCTGTCCCATTTGTGATCTTGAATAGATAGATCTTCCTTTTGCATTTCTTCTGACTTAGAAGTCAATGAAAGGGCTTATTTTCAGCTAATTAGACTCCTAGAGATTGCCTCAGCTCTTCAAGAACTACTAGCATATTTTTTCTACATCTTTCTTCTTCAATCACAGAGAAAGCCTTTGTGCCACACTTGTTTTTTCTCTCATGAAGTGATTATTGAAACATCTAACGATTTTGCTCCTTTGCTTGTTGAAAAATCTTTTATAAGTTTATGATAAACAGGCTTGTAAATTAAATAGATGATCAGACATCTGCATTCCAGAAGGTGAGCGGCAAAGTGTTTTCCCAAATGGCTTGATGACTGTGAGAACAAAAATATTTGTGTAGGGTGCATCTTAAAAAGACTTAGTGTTTTCCTAGTGTCCTGCACCAAAAAACCCCTGTGTGCTCCTTGCTAAGAGTTCTTGACAAGATTTTGGGTTTGGGAGAAGGGCTGAGAAGATGGAAACCTGGGCTCTCAACTTGCTATTCCAGCAGTGCACAAATGGGACCAGGCTACCCTCAGGGTAGACTTGTGGCATCGCATCACTGACTCTGAGAGCACACACAGCAAAGGTGAAAGGACAGATGTCACCTTTTGAAAGCTGCTTAGGCCTTGTAACACCTCATGCTGCTTAAATTTTCTATGATTTACAGCTTCATCCAGTTTCAGGACCATTTTGAGAAAGATACTTTGGAAGTAGCTACATTAATTTCTATGGATCTTAAATGCCTTTCAAACCCTGGTCCCCAGGGGCCTTCAGCCTGCAGGCTGGTGAGGGATGGAGTCTTGGCTCTGTCACTTTTGATGTCCCTGCTTATGGGTTTTAAAGATGAGCTTTAGCAAATGAAGTTGCAGCCACATGAGGTATTGCCAGCCTCTGCCACTTGCTGCTCCCAGCTGCTGGCTGTGCTGGCCCAAAGCTGGATGGGAGGTTGGGGTGTGGATCCTCTTTTTGGGGCTCCATCAGCAGTGCAATCTCCATCACCCCTGCCCGAGACACAGACCCCTGACAGAGGAGGGAGATGGATGCTGAGAGTGAGGATCTGCCTCTGCCAAAACCATCAGGACCTGTCTGCAAGAATGTGGTGTCATTTTGGCATTGCAGGGCTCAGCACAGCAATGCTCAAACTGCTACAGCTCTGGGCTGTGGGAGACATGCCTGAGCTCATGCAGCAAGTCAGCAGCACCCTGCAGGGGAAAGACAAGACTCCTGACTCCCAGCCAGTGCTCCATCCAAAGCCTGGCTTTAACTTGTTTTGTACCCAAAAGCACAGCTATTTGTATTCAGTGAAATAAATTGCATTATACATGTCTTAGCAGTACTTTCAAAACATCAGAACTCCTATTCATAAGCATATGATTGCCCTTTTATTCTTCCATTTGCATTTCTTTCTCCCTGCTTTTGTCCTTAACACTTTAAAATGAATGGCAAGATCCCATTTCATTAAGATGGTAGCAAAGGTAACTAATGGAAGAGTCTGGCCAAACAAAGGCTGTGGAAATCATCCAGAGCATTCAGGATATTAATATTGTTGACACAGAAGTACAAGAAAGTAGGATGGGAGCCAGATGGGTCAGGTTTCTCACTTGTTCTTGGTTTTAAAATGCTTGAAGGTGGAACTTCGACACAGGCGTGAGGGAGCCATAGTAGAGCAGTGCTTCTCTGTGGTGAGCTAAATCTGCTGGGAAGCCATACCTGCCACCACGACAAGTGTCTCCCATCAGACATCAGCGTCTTTTATCACACCACCTGAGCTGCATCCTTCTGGTTTCCTGGTCCTGTGGAGCTTCAGCTGAAGTGCAGGAGCCTGCAGGGCCCCTCTGGGTCATTCAGTTTTGCTTGTCTGTGTGCTGCACAAAGACTCGTAGCTCTGCCCCTACTTTCTTTCCTCTGATGTTTTTATACAGAAGTTTCCCAGTAGCAATAACCCCTGACTTTTTGTATGTTCTGCCATGCACAGAGTGATTCAGTCGGCAGCTTCCTGTTCATTTTGCTCAGATAGAGAAAACCCACAGCAGTCCTGGAGCAACTCTCTACTGCAGCCTCCTCTCCTGGATGCAGGTGCAGTCAAACCTCCACCTCTACCCCAGCGTGTACAGCATTAAGCATAATAAGCACTTAACATGCTTAGTTTCTCCTGTCTGACAAAGGCAGAAAGGAGACCCAAACTGGCACTTCGCAGCTTGTCAGGCTCCATGCAAAAGCCCTGGGGGCTGCTGCTCCTACTTGCATTTATGGATACTCATCTCTTTAGTCAAGGGACACAGGTGAAAGGTTGCTGTTTCACTAAGGCGTAGCTACTCATGCGGAGCTGATGGAACCTGTGGAGCGTGGAGCAGCACTCTTTGCATGTCAGGTGTGGCAGCAGGCTGTTCTGGATCCCCTTTTTTTCTGTTTCCTATCCAGGCTTGGTGTCTGTCATTTTTTGGGCACTGCTTTCAGGCTTGTTCAGGAGGAGATGCTGTGTAATCTGGCCCATGGTCAGTCTCTTCTCTCAAAGGTGATTTGGTCCCCGAGATGAACAAAATATACCTTAAATACCTAATTCTACCAGAAACTACCATCCCAGGCCAGATTTTTTTCCCTGTCACATACAAAATGAGGTGATGGTGATGGGCTCCATGACACTAGTCACATTCTGCCCTTAGAGCAATGCTACGTCCCCTGAGACAAGCCAGGTGAATGTGCACCATTTCTGGATTAGGGACCAACATTGTCTCTAAATATGACCTAAAGAGGGAAGCAAAGAAAGCCCTAAATGTGCAATACAGATGGTGACAAATCTCTTTGAGCATGAGGAACAAGGAGGTGAGTGAGTCAAAATCCATGCAGTGCCATTACTGCCAGTGGAGCTCTCCCAGCTGACATTGTCCTCTCTTTCCATGCTGCCTGAGCACAAAAACCATGTGGAAAGGGACAGCCTTGAAGCCTGCCACCACAGTCCTCTACTCACACCGGGCTTTGGCTATCACTGTGCATAATAATGAACGAACAAAATTATAACTCACAGTAACAGTGTGTATTGATGGAAATGGTTTTTATTTTGGTCACTGTTTCAATGAGGTTCCTACCCTCTGGTGGGATCGCAGGTCAGGGAGAGGTTGGGCTGATGCAGCAGAAGAAAGGAACATTGCTGGGCACTGATTGATGCTTTTTTGGGCTGCAATACAAGAAGTTTCTGCTTGCAAGAATCAAATGTTACATCTCTGTCTCTTGGGGTTTTATTTTGCTAGTACCTATGGGAACCAGCTGGGCTGGCTGCCTAGAGAAAAGACAAAGCAAGCTAGTCAGGAAGTTTGTGGTGATTTAAGCTAGATGCTGATTAGTGATTCACATTTGTGTGAATAATAAAATAAATACGGAGAATGGGAACAGTTTCCAGTGTATTTCTCTATTGCTTTCCAAGCAAAAAGGGAGCTGCTGTGTGTAAGGTAAGGCTGAGAATTTTCCCACCGCAGCAGACCTGGTTTATTGCAAAGAAGAGAGCAATACCCTGGAGAGAGAAAGATGTACAGTACTGTCAGTGTTAGAAATTCTGCACTGAGGACGTTTGTGTTAGTGAATTCATTGGGAGGGAGGGGGAAAAGGTAACTTTTTATTTGAAACATAAACAAGAAATACTCTCTTGAGGCAAATGACAGGCTGAAAAATTTGGAACAAGACCCCGTGGGCATGCTCCAGCAGTGGGAGAGCTAAAAGAGTTTAACACTTAAAACCCTGCTCTGGAGGGACAGGGCTGGTGCAATTTGCTCTCTAGATACAGCCTACAGCACTGCTGCTGGCCTGGGTCAAGAGATGAGCAATACAGCATTATCTCTTTTCTCTTTTCTCTGTTAGAATTCAGTCAGTTATGAGAAAATGCTGAGAAAAAGTTATTTGCTGGGCTTTATTGTGAATCTTTTGAAATGTGCTGTCTTGTTTCAGTGAATGAAAGTACCATGATTTGACACCTGAAGCTTTATTTCCTGCTTTTAAAGCAGAATGGGTCATTTTTCAGCAGACAGTATCTTCTTCAAAAGACTATTGTACTGCAGAATTAAATACCCTGCCTCGGGAAACAGCATTAGAGACTCTGAACTTCTTAAGTGACTTCATAAAATTTGGAGGTTAGGAAGAAAGAGGCCTGTTGGTTTTCAGCCTGGCTTGAGAAAAAAGCTTCTTTCTGTAACAGAATCAGAAAAGTTCTGGAGTCAGACTGATGGTGGAGGAGACCTCCCTTGCAGGCTGGTGCAATTTTTGGTAGAGCCAGGAGACATTTAACACTGAGGGGAGCAGAGCCACTGCCCTGGAAGGGAGGTTTCACCAAAGAGACTTTTGGCTCTGACCTGAAGCTCCTTTTCTTAGTGGCCAGAGGCACCCTGCTATTGAGGCTGGACATGTCAGGTCCAGCTGATCTAAAAAGCACCATGAGCTTTTTTGAAGTCACGTTGTCATTTGTTTCCAACCTCATTTATGGAGCTATATGACACACTATATGTTTTCAGATGGCTCAAATAGCCTCTAGCTTTCTTTTCACATCTGTGATTGCTATTCTTGATATCTTCTTTCCTTTCCAATGATGAATTTGGACATATCAGCTTCTGCATTTATTTATCAACCTTCCTTTTTTTCCTGTCCTCACCACCAACTTCTGTCCTCTTTTCATACTTTTCCCCTGCTTTGGGATTTCTCACCAGAAGTCACTGATCATGCGAAGAGCATTTGTCCAAGCCTGGGATTTTGCTGCACGATCACAGCAGACTCTTAAGTGTGTGGAGAGATAAATCATGATGGAAAATAGCTGCAGTATTCTAGTTCTGTTCACACAACTCTTAAAATAGAAAGAAAGGGCTCTTTGTAGGCTGCAGTTCAGATATTTGTCTGATGCCATGGTAGAAGGACATCTGACTCATGGGCCCAGTCGGATTTAGCTGCAGCGTTTAGAGATGCCACCATGCTGAACTATCTGCCCTCCCCTTTGACCAGTGGTTATTGTCCTTGTGCCAGGAATAGAATGAAATGGATGTCCTCATCTTAACCTCCCCATGCTTGTCACTACCCACAGTAGCAGCTCAGGACACTGGTGATGACAGGTTTGCTCTGAAGAACTGCTCTGCCAGCTGAGGAAAGGACCTGCACAGTTTCTGCTGCAAGGTCTCTACCTCAGGCACAGGAGTGCAGAGAGCACTTGGGAATCTGTGACTTTGACTCCCACCTGCACAGAGTAGCCCACACAACAAAAAGGTTTGGCTTACCTGGAGCTTTCTGGGCATTTTTTTGCATCTCTGCAGTCAGCAGAGTACTGAGGGGAGCAATTCTCTGTGAAATACAGGTGCAGGCTTCCTGCATCCACCCGGAGTCAGCTGTGTGGAGTGCAGAGGGCAGAATGAAAATGCATTACGAAAGTGAATTGGACTTCAAGATGATGATTGAATTCTTTATTGCATCCCTACGTGTCCAGCATTGTAGGTGCAGGAATCACATGGCAAGATGTTGTTTGCAGCATCTGCAGAGAGACAGTGCATTCATGAACAGGCTCGTGGGGGTGCCATGAACAGGGTTCCCAGCCCTGGCTAGGGGCAGACGAGGGGTGCAGCGCTCTGCATGGTCCTTCAGGCAGCTGTGTGTGGGACAGGGGTCTGCTTTTTCCAGTTCTGTGAATCCCACAACTTCCTGCAGCACTTAATTCTCTCTACATTCAGCCTGACACAGATAATGAAAACAGACATTAATTTGGGTCACAGAGAATAAATAATCCCAGGCTAGAATGTAATTTAAGATACATAAGAAATAAGGCTCCAGTCTGAATATGGGTGAAAAAGGTTTTTAATTTGTCCAGGGAGGGCTGGGCAAGCTGATATCTGACCCTGTTCATCCACCTCAAGCACAGTCTGTGCTGGACACAAGCCCCTGTCAGTCTGTCTGGCCTGCAGATGCTTGCTGAATGCACAGAGTTTGACTCAAGCACAGGACAGGGACAAGCTGGTGTGACCCCCAGCACTGGGCAACGCTGTGCTATGGAGCCTGGAAGGGGTGAGGAGCCTTTCCCCTGCCTGGGTCAGTCCGTCCCTGCGACCATGGGAGTTTGGGGGCCGTGGGAGCTGGTGACACAGTTCCTTGTGCAGCAGGAAGGGGAGTGAGGGGGTACCCAGCACATGTCAGCTGTCTGTAGATGAGCCATCTGTTGCTAATGACTTCCCCAGATTATTGCTGTGCTTTGGATCTGAACTTTCAACCCAGAGGTGAAAGGCTCCTTCACTTACTGGGCTATTAATTGTCCAAACCACCAGTCCAAGTTCTTAAGTGGAATTAATGGGAAGCCAGAGCTGGAGCTTATAACTGGGAGGAGCCTCACAAAAAAAGATTAATAAGCAGTGGAGGAAAGGGCTTGGGAGGGCGTGAGATCTGGGCAGTTCATGCACCAAGGCTGCTGTCACGAACTCTGACAAACAGCTGGCCCAGGGCAGAAAGTCCCACAGGGCCTCTGTTTTAGCCTAAGACTTTTTAGCTCTTTCCTGAAGAGCAATTATCAGCAAAGGGGAACCCTTCAGTGTTTCAGTTCTGCATTTCCATCCAAAGCCATTACACAGCCTGGACTGCCTGTGCTGTGTGAAGTCCACCAAGGTAACTCAGAGAGGAATTTCACTGTGATAGGCTTCAGCACAAGACTTGGATGTTCATCCTCAGGTTAAAAGCCACATTATTTATGGGAGAAAAGATTCCAGTGCAGTTTCTAGGGTTACTTCCCTACAATTTATATCTCTTTGTCATTCATCTGTGCATAAGTAGGCTCCTTGTTTACAGAGTATGCAGTGTATGCTCCAAACACCAGGAGGAGGGGGCTGAAATAGGGTTTAGCAGTGATTTACCTACTCTGCAGATATTTTATCTGACACTGGTCTTTCTCATCCAGTGAAACATGCTCAAGTGAGCAGAAGGTATCAGGGACACTGCTTAGATGCTGAGCCTGCCAGGGACACGTGCACACACCCAAGATGCTGAGACACTCAATGCAAACAAATGTTTTAGAGGTGGGAAGGTGCTCGTTCAAATCCTGCACGATAATGGGGTCTTTTCAGCTCTTTGGGGCTGTGTTGGTTATTTTCAGTGGATCTTTTTCTTACATTTCTGTTTAAGCACTAGAAGAAAGCTGTTTGAGTTGCCACCTAAGAGGAATAAGTAGTGTGAAGACCCATTTCACAGAGAAGCTGGCTAACCTGGTCAGCCCCCTGTGTTTTGGATGGCTGCTGTGTTTGGGCTGTCATGTTGCAACCCTGTTTTCTCTAGACTTGAATGGTCCACTGTGCTGTCCACCAGGCCAGCCCTTTAGAGTGGTACTGATGGACAAAGGCAGCTCCTGATAGCTGAAGGTTTTATCGAAAGCTTGTTGATCCCAGGGGAAAGATCTCTGTTCATTGATTACACTGTCATCCCTTCCACTCAGCATGGACACAACCTCTCGTCCATCCTCACAGCTGATTATTTTTAACCAGGGGCAGCCGCTAACATTAGTGATATTTTGTGGTGCAGGATGTGCCTGACGTGCTGGGAAAACAGGGTTATTCAACACAAAATTCGTATAGATTTTCAGCAGCTTTTCTCAGCATTAGCCAGGGCTCATGCATCATTGATTTCTCAAGTGCTTTGGAAAACATAACAGTAACATAACAGAAATAGTTTGTCCATCAGGCTCTCTCAGAGTGGCAGGGCCATTGTTTTCAGACCAATCGAGCTGGTAGGTGCTGTAGCTGTGTTATAAGTCCACAGAAGCATCACATCTCCACCAAAGTGTTTACATGGCTGCTACAGACAGGGCACAGCCATCTGTACTGTTAGTGCAAGTGCTTTTCCATTCTTTGCATAAATTAAGAGAAACATATTATTTCGTGAACTGCTGCTTGTAAAAGTTTTGGCCGAGGATCGCAGTTGAAAAATATATATTTATTTTTTAATGCATGTGAAATGATAAGTAAGAATTGGGACAAAAATTCAACCCCAGTGCTGTTTTTCAGGTTACAGGGGGAAAGCACATCATCATTTTACCAGCAATGAAGAGAATCCCTGGAGTTAATTATAATGGCTCTTTCCCATAGCTGGAGTGAAGCTCTGTGTGTCAGCACTTCTGCTCCTCTCAGGGCTCTACAAATGGTGCCACTGTAGGTGCCAAGACACACACAAAAGCAAGATTCAAGGGGAAATCATTCTTGAAGTTGTAATTTTGGAATTAAATGAAAACCAAAAGGTTGGCCAGTTTAATGATGTTTTCTCCTTTTTGGCATCCAAAAAGATCTGCAGTGGATAACACATAGGTTAGCAAACTGGGGAGGGGGAAAATGCCATTAGCTCATGACAGAGCCTGTTTTATTTGCTTTTTAGTGGATGTCTCATGTATGCGATAAGACAGGAGCATCATTTCACGTCTCTGGCCTTTGTCCAGCAAACCCCTGAAGGATATGCTTCACTTTGAGCATCTTAATCCTTCTTCACTTTAAATGAATAAATCCAGTCATGTGCTTGACACAGATGGAGAAAAGGGAGAGAATGGAAGTTGGTGTCACAGGGGTAGGGAAATCTGACGACAACCTGTAGCTGGAAAAGGGTGCCCAGTATGCATATAAATGCATGTTTTATCTGTATCAACCATACCTATAATTTATATTTTGTTTTAACTGACTGGACCATGATCTATTTACAACATCCTCCATTTCTGGGATGAAGCAGTTCTCTGCATCAGAACTGGACACTTCATTGGCTTATTTCTCCCCATTTGCTTAAACAAGAAGATAAGCACAGTAGATTTCTGCTTAAAGGTTTTGGAAACTCCATTTATTCCTTCTGTCATTTGAAGTCATTACTTAGGGGATACGAGTAGGCACAAATGTTGCTTTATGGTTTGCATGATATGCACATCTCTTAATTGGCTAATTTCTCACCTCTCTGCACTGCACTAATCAAGGTGATGAAAGTTTTAACAGGTTGGAGCCAGCTTCACCTCGTTTGAGAACCACCAGCCAGCAGCCAACAGGCTTTCTTGCTCCAGTTATCATGACTGATATGTTTAGGGGCAGGCATTTGGATTTGGAAATAACTAGCATGTTTTTCAGCTCCACAGTCATCCTCTCAATCTGTTTGCATTGTTGTCACCTGCTAAGCTTCCTCCCCAGCTTTGCTGGACCCAATCCACAGCACAGTGAGGGACAAGCAGGTGATGCTGAGCCATGCCAACCCCCACTTCCTGAGGTGGTCACAAAATGCAGGGGAAATGTTACCACAACTGGCTTGTCCCAGATCATAGGCTGGAGGTTGGATAGCTGATCCAGTTTCCACTCATTTATGCTGCTAGTAAGGCACAAACAAAGCTGCCCAAATGAAGCTGTCAGAAAGTCCCCACAACAACAGGAGCTTTCTTAGGTGACAACAAGCTGGCACAGCCACCTTTCTGCCAGCCTATAAAATTCAGTGTAATGAGCGAGGCAGGGAGAGGATGAGGCTGGCTGTGTGGCACGCTGGCACATCCTTGGCAGCGGCAGAAGTTGGAGGCAGGAAAATGAATACATTGTCCCATTAGAGGCACTTGACTTGCTGGCTCATGTCCCTGTGGAGCCCTTTGTGGACACGGCAGAGTGCAGACATTCAGGGCAGCATCCAGCCCTGCTCTAAATCACTTTCTGACAGGACACTGCCGTTCCCCAGACTAACAGGTGGTGAAAGCAGGATGCTGTGAATCCCCCTCTTTTCATCCCCCTTAACCCATTCGAGGTTTTGCAGAGCTCCCTGGTCCAGGACTGAGAGCAGAAGGAGCTTTGTGCTGTGCCTGTTCACCCTGCACTGCTGGGCTGAGAGGGATTCAAAGCAAACCAAACCCAAACCCTTTCATTCAGATAACCCTGCCCCCATAAATACAAGCATCTCCCCAGCTCAGGTGCAGCAAAGCCTTCTCTTCTTCCTCATTTCCAGGATCTGCTTAACCAAGTACTGCTGCCTCCTCTCCTCCCCTCCCTCCCTTGAGTGGCTGCCAAGGGCATTTGCAATGCAGCTTGGCCCTTAACGTTTTGCCCTAAGCAAGCAGCCAGGACTCCAGCTGCCTAACTCCACTGCAGCTGGATGCTCACAGAGAGCTTCAGATTCCCAACTCGAGATAAGCCAAGATAGCAAGGCTGAAAATACATTCAAACTGAGGCTTGTATCTGGGTCACAGAGCTGCCAAAACCACCCCCGTTCTGTTGAAACAGCTATTGAATTTGCTTCTAGAAGGAAAAAGACAGTAACATGCCAAGTGACACTAATTGTTAGGCAGCACTGAGCAAGCATAATGCGCTCCTACAAATTATCTGGGAATATTTTTTTCCCGTTTTTTGTAATGCATTTTGAGGGAGGAAGGGGGAAGTTGATCAAGGTGAATGCACAATCCATGAAAATCTGTGGAAAGGCATAGTTCTTCCAGGGGTATACTTTTAGCAGAAAAATGTTACCTGTGGGTTAAGTGATTTTTGGGGAAACATTAAAAAGGTCTTGCAGATTTGAGGACAGCAAAATTCCTGTAAACCACCAAAACCATCATCAGCTTCTATGCCAACGCTACAGGGAGAAGCCTAGGTTTGCTTTGCACCACTTTCAGCACTGATTAGGAAAGTGGAGATGGCACTGGGAGAAAGCCAGCCCCTGCTTTGGAAACAGTGATAAACTACAGAGAATTCAACAGTTCCAGTTCTTTCCTTTCCTTAAGCTATACACACAAACTTATTTTCATCATCATGAGTTTAGACAAAAGATACCAACATATTTAAAAAAAAAAAAAAAAGCCCATCTTTGCTCTGGATTGGGTTGGCATGGTGGATTTGTTAAAGATAGTTTAAAACACATCTTTCTACTGACAATTCCCAGCAGAAAAATCCTCTTGGATGAATTACCTACTCTTAACAATTTCAGACTAGCAAATTGAGGGCAAGTAGGTTTCATTTCTGTTTCCTTTATCAAGTCTGGATACAAAGCATTTCACACCTGCATCTGTTCCTCCTTCCCAAATTAAGCAGTACAATATTCAGCCAGGAGGAATCCAGATGACTATTCAGGGACAAAAGAGCTGTACAGCTTAAATAAAGGTGGCAGAGCTTGGTGATTAATTTGTCTCCTTTGTTTCTCTAGCTGGAGAAGAAAAAGACAGCAAAGGAGTAATTATACTTAACAGTACCAAGAGAATTTTGCAGTACTGAATTCATGAATGTTTTCAAGTTGATGGAAGATCACCAGTTATGAGACACTTCCTAAATGCAGGGCAGGCCTATGTGAAGGCAGGAACATGTGGCACGGCAGCCACAGAGTGGTGCATTCAGCTTGTTTGTGTTTAGCACGTTTGTGCTTTTGTTCTTTTTCCAGAGGGCTGCACATGAAAGTTGCAGTGGTTATGGAATGTGGCACACAGAGAGAGGCTGCCGTGCACCTGCCCCAGCTGCTGGGTGATACAGATGTGCTGCAGATATGTGTGGTTGCACTGACGCTTGGGTTTTACTTCTACCATTGACTCTTTTCCAGGTAAAAGGTCTTTGGAGAAAGATTTTGAAACCTGTGGCTGAACACTCCCAGCTGCTGTTCTAAGTCCAGCAGAGTCAGTAGGAGATTGACTGTGGCAAGGCTACAATTTCACCTCGGGAAGGGACATGGACATTTCACCTTATCTATTTTGCCTTTTCATTAGATGAGCCTCATTTAAAGATAAGAATGTGCACAAGTCTCCAAAGCTGCCCCTTAACAAGGGAAAAGGGAAGCAGGCTTCCAGATTAAATATAAGAACAGCATCTGATGTGAAATTATTTGGGATCTCCTGTGTTCCCTGATCATTGCTGGATCTGGTGTGAACAACTGGAGGCTGCTTCTGAAGGAGCAGTGGCAGCAGAGCATCTTCATTGCTCAACAAGCACTGACACCATTTAGTGCAATGGTTCTCTACCTCAAATCCAATTGCTCTCATGCCTAAAGCTCACACTGATTTTCAGTGCTTTAACTAGGGAAGAAATATGCTCTGGTATGTAGGTTGTTTTCCCATTTATTTACACTTTTTCTAAGTGGGAAAAAGGAGGAAATAAAGAAAAGAGGAACAGCAGTGTCATAGCCTCAAATCTTTTACAGTCAAATGCAGATGTAAATAGGAAAAGGTTAAGTCAAACTTCTGCAGTTGAGCCCTATTCAAAATCTAGACATCTGGATCCAGAGGGTATTGAAATGAAACACTGAACTGAACCAATGAGCCGTGTGAATTTTAGCCCTTGTAAAATTCACTACAGTAATTTCCCATCCTTAAAAGTGATGGTGGCTTTGTTTTCCAATTTGGGTTTGGAGAAAAACAGAACACGGAATGCTGCTGTCAGAACTGGGTGACACTTGACAAGAGCATAAAATAATTTTATTCCTGGGTAACTCTGACAAATGATTTGGCCTGGGCAATTTAACAAGGCCATAAGAGATTGGAATCACTACAGAATGATTTCATGGCCAATGGGCTGGAGGCAGCTCTGTTTATTTCTGTCTAAGCTGTGGGTCATTAAGGATGTATGACAAAATACGTTCCAGGACTGAGGATCTGAGAAGCCTAAAGATGAAATGGTAGCAGCTGCTCATATCACAGACAAGGAAGAAGATCCTTTTGCAGGCAAACCAGAAAAGAATGTTACCGAAAGATGTATTTTCCCTGCATTTTAAATGTGTTGTGTACGTTTCTGCATTGTTGCCAGCCTTAGCTGAGATTTAAATTTGCACTGCATGCTTTTACAGAGATATTCTTTGGTTTGCAAAAATGCTTTCTAAAAGCTTTTCCGAAGCATGCTTTCAGACAGACCTTTTAAAAGCAATAGCCACTTGGAAGTGACTTTTCTAAGGAACATTTTCCCTCTCTTTGCCTTGTGCTGTTCAACCAGCAATAGCTGCAAATATTGTGAGGAGCAATAGAGCCTTGGGGGACCATATGCTGCTACTAACAGGGGTTTTCTGTATGTAAATTTAGGAGGTTGTCACATAAGAGGTCTCAGATCTGTTACTTATTTCTTCTCATCACTTGGATCCTCTGGAGCAGGTGCCCAATCCAGAACCTATACATCATCCACAGAAGCCTGCTGCCATTCAGGCAAGGCAACGTTTATTTTTGCTTGATTTTGCTTTGTCTTTTCATGCATCTCATCCTCCTTTATCCTGGTTTTGCTAACAGTTTCTTCAATTAACAAATATTTTTCTGTTGCTACAGCAAATACTTCCTCAAGCATGTGTAAAGTGGAGCATTTAGGAGTATTTTGCTGAATCAGGAATTCTTTGCACAGTAATATCCCACAGCCTGTGTACAGACAGAAGGCTTGGGTGGGGAACACTCTTAAATACTGCTATGGGAAAACTGTGAAAAGTTGACCTTTTACTTTGGGGCAAAAAGTTCCTTCTTTAATGCCATTACTACTTTTCTCACAACTAAAAGTTGCCATGACAAAAGTCAGCATGGAAGTTGAATTGTAATGATAGCTTACCAGTCTTTCCTAATTATTAGAAAGCTGAAAACAATGCTTGTTGTGCTGAGGATGTCAGTCTTGTCCAGACTAGGAGTTCAGAGCAACCAAAAAAATCCTTATGAGGGTCTCCATGTCAGAGAAATCACAAAAAAAAGGTGGAGAGAATGGTGATTCTCAGAAAGATTCAGCTCAAGGGAGAAGAACCTTTCCCTTGCCAAGGGTTGAAAAGGATTGTGAAATTTGTTTGTCCAATAAAATAAAATAAAATAAAATAAAATAAAATAAAATAACATTTTTATAAACAACAACATCAGAACACCTACAAACCAACAACATGTGCTACTGGGTAATAACATGAAAATAGGAACTACTGCCATCAGGTTAGTACAATGCCTCTGCCTGCCTTCCAACTCACTCTGCTGCTGCAGGTCACCTGTAGGTTGCCTTACACCATTTTAGGAGCAGTGACAGACGCTTATGGTACTCCAAGTGCAATGCTGTAGCCATTTAAGTACATATATAGTAGGGACAATTAATGCGATATGCTACAAGAGAAAGGAGACAACTTCAGTTCTGCAAACGGGTCTCACAAGACCCTTTTTAGAATAGTTAGGTCCATCCTGTTTTCCACATTTCACAAAATAAGTTGAAAAATTTAGAAGGGGCTGAAAAGATCTCCAGGGTTACTTAAAACTTAGAAATATCTCTCAGTGTAATACCTCTCATTTATCCAAGAGCCTCAAGATATATTTAGTTTACCTCTATCTGAAGTTAAACGTTTTCTCAATCATAGTTTGCAAAGGTCTACCCAGGAAAGTGTCAGTCAGCCTTTGAGAGCTCGGGAGCTCATGTTGGGAGCCAGTTATTGGAAAATGAAACTGGACCAGGTCACTTCCTAATGAGACACAAGACCTGTCAAGCTAATTAACTGTTCAGATAACTCATCTAGGGATATGGTAGATCCTCATGTATTTGATATATTGAAGCCTAAGTTGCATGTCTTTCAAACACATAACACTAATAACAGTGATGAACTTCCTGAAGAGGGGTTATGAGGTTGGTTCTTTTACCTCTGTTAGGAAGGTGTGTTGTCCTGAGTTTTGCAGTTTTTCAATGTTTCTCTTTGCTGTAGTACTTTCTCACGCATGCTGTTGTAAACATAGCCATGTTTTTGCTAACTGTCCTTGTTGTTTTCATTCCATTCTCCTAGGCGGAGACATGTGATGGATTTTTCCTTTGACCAGTGTGATTGAGAGGTGGTAATTTCTCCCTCCAATCCACAGTGATTTCTAAAAACATATAAATAAAGGTCAGAGGGTTCTGCCCTCTCTCTCTTAGCTCTCTCTTGGCTCTCTTAGCTCTTTCATTGCTCCTCAGCCTGGTCGACTGCGTGTGTTTTCTCTGTGTCCAAACAGTGCGACAAAGGTGGTCAGCTTAGATCATCAAAATAGTCTCTGTGGCTACAATAATGTAGCTCTCATGTTTCCTCCATCAGGAATGTGGGCAAGGGGAAGATCTGCCTAGGGGGGTTTTGTGCAAAGCTTGGTGACCTTACCACATGCCCATGGAACAAGAGCATCTTGGCTGCACTGCTGTGCCAGGCACATCTTATTAAAAAGATACCTTTTATGATCAGCTCTGCTCCCTCCCTCTGTGTAACACATAAAATGATGCCACTTACTCCATTACCTGCTCTCCTTGGGAAGATACTGCAAGATGCCACAGGAAAATTGAGAACATCTTCATTATGCTATGCTTTTCTGCACAGGAGTCTCGGATGTTTGCTGCTGACATTTGAAATGCTCTGTAAAACCAGGGCAATAGAGCGTGGCCTTTTCATTCAGCCTTTGGCTTGAGAGGGGTCACTTTCTTACAGGTATGGAGCTCGTGTACTGTTCTGTACAGTTGGACCTTTAGCAGAAATAGAAGCTCCACTTGGACAGAAAGTTACTCACATATAGTTAACACCCTGAGTATCAAATACAATATCTCACTAGAAGCCTTGGCACTTACCTCAGGATTTGAATTACCTCTTGGAAAACCAATGGCCTCATGAGTGCCATATGTTTTGTAAGTTAGGAATCTTCAGGAAATATGGAATCCATTCTTCCTTTTTAATTTTTTTTCCCCTGCAGCAGTGGGGACTGTTTTACGTTTGGTTTTTCCAAAAGCTCCTCTTTTTTTCCTTATTTATCTCAATGAGTTCTTCTGTATCTTCACTAACAACTCTACTTTCCCATTTCTCTCAGGTTTCAAATTTTTTGCTTAAAACATTTTCCAGCATAAAGAACCTTTTTTTTTGCCTTAAGTCATCTCTGAGTGCTTTAATTTCTTTACCTATTCTCACAGCAAGTACAAAATGCACCCCTTTTGAAGAAGGGGAATGGAGCCCACAGAGATTAAATTATTAGCCCCAGCACATCTGTCACACAGCAGAAAACTGATCAGGGCTTCTAAATCCAAGATTAGCTCCTCACCAGTTGAACAAATCACACCAGACAATTAAGGTCCCATTGGGTCCCACGTGGTCCTGGTATGGCACATGGCCTTTCCAGATGTTCAGCAAGAACCTTGCAGCTGGAAACATATCTTGAGCTTTCAAAGATGCATTTTCTGAGCTGGCGTTCACCTAGGGTGCAGGCTTTTCAGGGCTTCCTGGTTATTTTTGCCTTTCTTCGTGTATTGCAATCCAGGTTGCTTTACACCCTGAATTCAGAGGGCTTCCAAAGCTGGCAAGAAAGGCTTACATCTGGCCCAAAAAGACCAGGAAAAACCTGAAAATAATAAAATAAGGCTATTTTATACCAGGAGGGAAAGAAAAAAAAAAAAAAAGGCCATTTTATTTCTCTATGCAAAAATGGGCAACAGAAAAGCGAAGTGCACATTCAAGCTCTCCAAGTGAGAAGACAATGACTAGAATTATAAAAGGAATTATCAGCAACAGCACACACCGAGAAGCTCCCAAACCATCAGCTACGTGGTCTGACTCAAGATCAAACGCATTGATATTCAAACCCAGGAGAGACTCCCATTTACATTCAACAGGGATGACACTTAGCAGCCCTTCTGCTGATGCTCTCAAAGGAGTGTTAGTTGAGATAAAAGAGTTATACTGTGGGACTTAAACAGCAGCTATTACTGTAAGTAGAGAGCAGTCCGGGGCAGATAACAAAGGGCTGAAGAGACGATGGACTGGCTGAGGCTAAGGGAAAGAAATACCTGCAACATGAAAGGAGACTTAAGTTTTCCTTTTGATCTTCTTTAGTAACCTTCAGTATAATTTTGTCTGTTTATGCACTACAGCGGACTCTACTGCTGTGATGTCTAAACGCCTGGCTGGTTTTCAGAGGTCCACTCCCAAAGTGCTGTTTTGAGGGAGGGGAGGAGTGGCCCCACAGTTAAAAAGCACCTTTCCTGAAAAGGAACAGGAAAGGTGGTGCCATTTCCCTTAGAAGACACGGAGATGCTCAAGTTACACAGGTTCGTGTGACAGAGCCTGGCAATGTAAGGAAGAGTGGTTTGTAGGGGATACTCAAGATGCAGGATTTACCAAGAAGTCTGATACACCGCAGTGAGATGGTGATGGATGAAGAGAGAGCACAGATAGGGAATATGCGAGCTTGAGAAATATATGCATGCTACCCATGGTGCCTGATGTGCTAGGATCTTGTTTCACATGATCTTGGTTCATACAGATCCCTCAATACTGTAAACCTCCTTTCAGACCCTCAAATCGTTAGACATAAAGCTGCCTCTTAGCTGTTGAAGATATAAACTTAAAAGTGACCTGAAGAAAGAAGAAAGCCTCATGGGTTCACATATTCTGGCACAGAGACCCATGTGCTGGCCCTCCAGTCAGTAGCTTCTCCTCTAGCAAATCCACTGTGCAGAGCAAGGAGGATTAAACACAGTTCTGCATCTTTCAAAACCCAGACGGTTTTCAGGAGAAATTATCTGTCACCCTAATCCCTGCAGCTCTGTTTATCTCTGATCAGAAAGGGGAGTGCCAAATTGGCATACTGATTCATGTACCAAAAAAAGAGCGTGCCTATAAGCACAGATCATGATTTGCATACTTATTAGCCTTGACTGCCAGGGAACATTCTGGTTCCTTTGTAAGCACAGAAACAGTAAAAATATGCTAATAGCGGCATATCAAATTTGGGCTTTAGCCAATCTGTCAATATTGAAATTACTTGCCTGTAATATGGTGGGTAAACAACTCGTCGTATAGGACGATCCGAGGCATGATTTGAACTTGTTGAAATTTAGTCATTTTGTGCCTGAAAACCTCACAGATCAGCAAGCGGAACATAAGCATACACGCAAGACAGATGTCACACTGACTTTCTATTCTCTTATCTCTCTGCTGCCTTCTTTTCTGCTTTGGGAAGTAGCTCATTCAAGAGTCTGTGGGTGGGATGATTTCCAGAGATAATCACTTAAATCACTGTCACTGTATGTCCTCCATATAGACCCCATTTCTTCTGCTCCGTGTGCAATAAAGACAAAATGTCTCCTGACATAAACTTGATATAAACCCAAGTCATTCTTTTCTTACCACAGACAAATAAAGTTTTTCCCACAGCAATGATCATCAAAACTCATCAAAAGTTAATGATCTTTCCTTAAGTGTCCAGAGCTCTCCAATCTCTGAAATCAGCAGAAGAAAAGGAATTACCAGATTACCAGCTGAAGCCACAGTGGGTCTGTGCTACCTTAGCCTTATCCTCTGGTTTCTCTCTGTATCTTTATGGAGAAAGAAGTTCCTTTTCTTCATCTCTGCTATTTATTCTTGCACTCCATTTTTGGTTTTCAGTTATCTGGCATAGTCTGTGCTAATTGTCCACAGTTGGTTTCCCTTTCCTTTAGGGCCATTCCAGATAGAAGGAAGAACGATGATGGTGTAGTTAATGAAATATTTTTGGCCCGACTCTCTTTATTCTCAAAGAATGGGACTGAAAGTTCCGTTTCTCTAAGCAGAGCTAAAAATAAAACCAGAAAAACAGTAATAATAATAAAAGACTCAGAAAGACTTCATGATGTTCCAAGACTCCATGAAGACCTTTAGTATATCTTTACACTCACTTCTCCTCTAATCCTTATGAGACAGATCAAAATCTCCCAGCCCCAGCTCTGCAGATCAGGAAAGCCCTTGAATCAAAGGCACCTCTGCAGAGCTTGCCATGGAGCCAAGTGACTTGGGCAGCACCTTGCACTCATTCCAGATTTTTCACTCTAAGAAACAACTTCATTGATCATTCAGTGACCCAGACATGAGGGTGCCACTGACCTGAAAATAAACTTTTCCAAGCTCTTGGTCTGCCGAATAGCCACATCTGGGTCCTACATGTAAAACGAAGGAGGGGAACCACATGAAAAGATAAGCAGGATGTGTTAAGTGGAGAAGCTGGTTGGCAGGCACACAGTATTACCCTTCACAGTGTAAATGGGAAAAGCAGGGACACAAAGAAGTGTCTGGAAGGGGAAAGGGAGGTCAGTGTTGACAGGAGAACATCTCAGTGATCCCATCCATGATCTAAGGAGCTGCACACGTCCACATGCAGACACAGCAACACACGTCACCCTCTTTTCAAAGGGAAATGTGTGTTTTCCAGAAACAGGAACCATCCAGGTGACAAAGAGAAGCATGCCCTGCAAGGAATCCCTGCTTTAATGATGAGATTCACAGTATTTAATGCCAACATCTCAACATCTGGGATCCCAGTCACTGACTGAAAAATCTCAGAGCTAAAGACAGTGTTTCCAGCCTTAGTAACTGTAAAGAGAAGCATGAAAATGTATCCCCTCAAAACCCAAAAATAATGAAATAATCCAATTTCAAAACCCATGTAAAACCTGTTGTTTTGAGCCCCGCATATGCTGTGTTTTGAATGAGCCCAGTTTTAAAGACCATCCACCAAGTTTTCCAATTTATATTTGTGCACAAAATCTCCATTGATTTACATGCCAGAGGGGAAGAGCCTTGTTCTCTCTGCTTCTTCCCAGGGGATGATTCTAAGTTTCACAGCCAAGGATGAAAAGTAAATTAACAGGATATTCTATGATTTGCCACAAAAAAGGCAGTGTACTGATATCTGAAGCACAGCAGGCCCTCCTTGTTCTTCACAGAGATAACTAGGTGGGGTATCTCACATAGCACAGGGTGGTAATTGTAGAGAAAAGTTAACTTGCTAATAGCAATCACTTTATCTTGTTTGTCAGTGATTAGTTATGTAAATTTGTTCTCCCCTTCAATTCCACACCAGTGCATCAAGGTGACATGCCACATGTGCATAATTACTGCCAGTGTTATTCCAGACCTTGATCTACAAAATGCAAAGTGCCACTTATTAGAAAGTCCACACAATCAAAGAGGTTTCTTTCATTTCTCTACACATGTTTGCTGTTCTCTTTTGATAGGCACAGCATGCAAGAAGCCAGCGGGAAGCAAACGCAGCATTCACAACGTGGCTTCTCCTTTGTTGATTAATTAAGTCAGGTGCATAATACTGCCTGTGTAACTCCTTGAGAGTCCAGGACTTTGCTGCTCTTACAACACAGGGAAATGCTGCTTTATCTGAGTCTGTAAGACAATAAACATTAAAAGGGATGATGAAAAATTGTATTTATATATTTATTGTTTATACAGCACCACGGCACTTCACAGGCAAATGATATGAGAATCTCAACACCTAAGGAATTCATAATCTGCACAGGCCAGATTCAAGCTGTGTCACTGTACTCCCTGTGTCACTCCTCTGAGTCTGGGTTGATTCAACAGAAGTAACAGCATCAGGATCTGGCTTTAATTAAAGAAAACTTTAAAGGCTAAAAAAAAAAGCAAAACCACCAAAGAGCTTTCAGCTGCAGCCATGTTTTAGTGCTTGATATGCAGAGTCGTCGTGGCTGGGACAGACTTGCAGAGTCAGTCACTTCGGTGCCCACCACGTCTAGCTGTAATAAAACTGAGCTGCTAATGACTTAAAAGCTCCAATTAGCACACATTTCTGAAGAAATGCATGCCATTTGCTGATACTCAGTAACAGGAGTGAGAATCCCATCCAGCTCAGAAAAAGAGATGGATTTCATCCCAAACCATTCTTGTGTTTGCTCTCCAGCTCTTTGTCTCGTCATTTGTTTGTCTCACCAGCTCCCACTTCCAGAACCCAGAGGCAAGGCAGTAGCAGTCCCTGCTCTTCCCTGTTCAACAACCCACCAGAGAGACCATGCCTGACCCTGTGCAGCAAGGACTGCCAGTGGGAACACAGTCTCCGTGGACAGCAGTGGGATGAGGTGCTGGAGACCAGCAGCAGCTGCTGCTGCTGTGTTATGCAAGGGCCCAAATTCCAGCTGGGATCTGCTTGTACAAGTCAAGCAGGGGAAGGCAGCTGAACCCATAGGGCTGTGACTGCCTTGACTGGACCAAGTTCAACTGCATATCTGTTTCAAGCCAGAAAGAGCTTCTTTGGAAAAGTTGCCCAACACAAGGATTGTTTAATTGAAGCGGTTCACCTCAGTGGTACATGTGGCTGCTGGGGAAGTCCATTCTAATTTGATTTTAAAAATGGTGTGTGCAGAAAGGATCAGATATGAGCACCACATCACACTGCAGTGTTAGAAAGGAAGAAAAATTAGTGTGATAAGAATAATATTGCATTAGTCTAGGCACAAAGGCAGCCTCATAAACCAAGTGACCTTACACAGAAAAAAGGCTAAAGATAGAGCCAGGGGAAGGGTTGATAGGCTTCTATAAGAAAATATAGACCAGGCAATCCAGGGCATGTTTGAGTCTCTTCGTGCTGTTATTTTCAAAAAAAGCCTAAAACACTGAAGAGGAAGGAAAGTGCTGTTTATTGTAGGAGGTAAATGAGGCACGGTGCAGCTGACTGACTCCCCATCAGTGATACCACCTGCCTAGGAAGGATCCAAAGGAAAGATATGAAAGTGTTTTGCTAAAACAAACACACAGGGCCATGTGGCTTCCAGCTGCTCAGTAAAGTACCCAGTTTAGTGCTGGGAGGGACAGTAGGCTGGTACCTAGTGAAATTAATGCTTCATTATAACAATTAAAATAAGGCAAGCTTCCTTTCCAGTAGGAGGGGACCCTGTTGTGTCCAATTTCACAACCTTTGACTGGTTAAGCCCTGCTGGCCTCTCTGAGCTTTGTGATTCTTTCTGTAAATACAAAGCCGTACTCACAGTGTCCAATGGCAGCAAGAAGAGCATTTCTCCTTCCCAAGCAGCCCTGTAACAGCCCCAGAGCATTTGCCCTATTCTGGGCCAAAGCAAGAGGCTGCTGCCCTCTCAGCCCAGCCCAGGCAGTGCTTAGCAGTGCCTGGCCACACGTCCTCCCCTCAGATGCTATTTTGGGGCATGCCATAATAACTGGCTTTACCCACTTCTTGCTCTCTGTGGTCAGCCTCATGCTGGGGGGGTTTGCCAGCCCTAAAGGATCAAGCTGTTCCTCATTTCCTCTGAAGCTGGAAGGAAAGGACAGATAATCTGGTCCAGCCTTTGTGAAGCAGCTTTTAAATATGCAGAAACATCATGCATCCCAAATTTTTCATGGTCTGTGGCGGAGCCTGGTCCTGCTCTCAGGCAAACCTGTTGTCCTTTTGAAGCCGATACACTGGCTCCGGATTTACACTGGCATGTGATACTTCTGGGAAAAATCAAAGGGAAGGCTCTGCAAGGTGCTCCACAAGACAGTTTAATCAGAGTATCTCAGTGAAAAGAAATTCCATGCCAGGCAAGATCCAGTAATGCTGAGATCTTGGCTCCCCACAGCCCTGCCCATCTGGGCAGATGCAGCATCTTGAGCAGTGTGTGAACATCAGTAGAGAAAAGCACCCTCCTCTCTTTTCCTCTTTAGGTGCTCTGCCAGCTTCCCCCTCTGTCTGGAGCTGTGAGCTGGAGGAGCAGGAGGCTGTCCCTGCCAGGAGCTGCAGGGCTGGGGGAGTGCGGGGCAGCAGGGCAGGGACTGTGTAGGCAGGTCTTGACCCCATGCTCTGCCTCTCTTTTCCTGAGCAGAGGACTGGGGAATGGAGGGCAAGGAGCAAATAGGACTGAGGCCAAAGGCTTCAGCAAAGGAGTTGCCTTCCTCTTACAGACCAATTCAATTAGAAACACCTTAATGGAGACCCATTTCATAGCTCCCACTCAGCCAGGCAGGACTAAAGGATGTACAGGACTTGCTGCCACAAGTCAGGGGTCTTCACCCTGGTCCCCAGCAGTTCTCCAGGCAAAAGCAAGAAAAAAAAGCCAAATAAATGGGCTGCTGCTGAAGGGCAGGATTAATAACTCATGTGGAGAGATGGCAAACCTTTGCTCTGACCTGGCACACCTTCTAACCCCAATTCTACTCTGTCCTTAATAACAGAACTAATTGAAATATCAAGAGATGATCAGAGCCCTGACAGATACACAGGAAAAACGCCCCTGCTTTTAGATGCTAACTTCTCCTGCCCCTGTGTGCATCAGCAGAGAAATACAGACATGTTTGTGAGCTTTGGAGAGTGCATGCTTTTCCCTGCTTAAAGCCCTACAGAAATACTCCAGTCAAGATGAGGAATGCCTTGGAGAAATGGGGGGCTTTTGCCTATTGAATATATTCTTGTGTTTTTCCCAAAAGATCTTTTTAGACCTTAAAATGAAACAAAAGAAAACAAACACTGAACAGCTTAAGGTGTTTGATAGCAAGCAAAGACATGCAAGAGCTGAGGAGGCTGTCTTGTCCAAACTTTTTTCACCCTTCTCCAGACAAATGGCTTCCTTGTGCTCGGCACAGTGCTTGCAGACAAAGTTGCAGTATTATTAGTAAGGTTTATTATAGCATCTCGCCATGAATGGCAGCAGCAGAGGAATCCCCACTGGGTGACCCGAGGTGCAGATGAGTGTAGGAGCTGTGTGATTCATTGTACACGGCTCAGTGTGAAATATTCTCAGCAAACTGTTTGGGGGGGGGGGGGGGAACTGAGCTTCTTTTTG